>VDFB02075321.1:397441916-397634542 GCA_007258455.2 Sequoia sempervirens
TTACATTTTTAGAAACTAGACTCTATTCTACTTTTTTTTTAAAAAAATTAAAAAAGGAATCAATTACCTTCAAAAAATTTTAGGGGGAGCACGGCCAAAATTCTGCTTTTTAGGAAGTTCTCACTTAGAAAATTAGTAAAAAATCAAATATTCATTAAAAAATTATCAGAAAAATCATGCATTAACTAGATACTATTAGCTAACTTTTGACTGTAGTGATTTTAAAAATACTACAAAAAAGTTCACTGTGCTCAGGTCATACAAGGGTTGCTATGTTATGTTTTCTAACAAAAATAGCACCAATTTATGTACATCCCTCTTTTGAACCCCTTAATCTCAATCATTTTCAAAATAAATTAGTAGTTTAGAAAGTAGACTCGGAGCACTTCGATCCTTGTTTTGATTCCATCTCAAAAAATTTAGTGTAACTATCCTCAATTTCATGTCCAAGGTCAGTATTTCCTGATTTCGGAAAAAAAGTGGCCACTTAAGCCCCCTTTTTGGGAACCATCTTGGTGCACTTACCCGAATGTTGTTTATCAAAAAAATTCATGGATTTGTGAGGGTAATGGTCTATTCTCAACCTTATGGACTCCACATTTCTCCCCGTCATAGACTTAGGTCAAATTTACTCATTTCTGGGTTCAGTTGCAAGGATTACCTTTGGAATATAGAGAATCTCACATCATTGAAATCCTAGGTAATTAGCTAGGCATTTTTTTGCATCAAGATTTGTAGTTCTTCTCTAACCCATCCTTGCCAGTCAAGCTTTGTATCCTTATTTATGTGTCAAAATCCTTCCTAGCAGTAGTTAACATCAAATCAATCCACAGTTTGTGGAAGCAGAAGGTGGTTTTTGAGGATCCAAAGCAAATTTGTTTTCTTTGTCACTTTCCTATTCATTTTCCAAAAATGTGTGGGGAGTGTAAGGATCTGATCATTGAAATGACTAGGGAGTCATTTAAAAAATTTGTTAATTCTTTGAATGATAGATTGATTGTTGTTTTTTCCACTCCTGTCAAGGAGTTCATGCAAAATACAGATTTAACCTTCTTCTCTAAGGTTTTGAGGTTTGTTTTAAGTGGAAATAGTATATCAATGCACTAAACACACAATTTAGTTTTAAAGGTCCTCATGGGAATGTGTTGTACCAGTGGGGGGTCTTAAATTCTTCAGTGTTGAAATTTGTTGGGGGTCTTTGCACTAGTCTTCTCCCTTCAGGGGAGGCTGAGGCTATTTAATCACCTTTCTTTGTTGAGGTAAAATGTGTTCAGGGCAACAATTCATCACTAGTTGGTTACAGTAATGATGGGTCACTTAGTAAGGGTTCTAGTTTTCACATCAAGCCTACTATTGTTTCTTTTATTCCTAGCTGGGAGAACCTTTTGTTGTCTTCCACAAATATTTTTCTCCATTCTCTTAAGCTTTTGGTCCCTTAGATTAATATTGTTAGTTTTCAACTAGTGAATCAATGTGTTTCAATGCTAACATTGGGATTGCCAAATCAAGGAGAAGAATTGTTAGAAATTTTTGACAATCAAGATGATGAGGTGTAGCACTCGGAAGATTATAAGCAAAAAACATCTTAAATTGTTTAATCCATTCCAAAAAGGTCTTCAAGAAAATAATATCATTCATAAAAACTTTCCAAAATGAGCTCAATAAAAGAGAATTAAATTGCATTTTATGTATATAAATAATAACATTGTAATTTATCAAGATTATGCACATGGTAAAAGTACATCAATGAATTTTCATATATACATGTTCATCCAAACTCGGAAGGGATCAATAATTCCAATAGAAACATCTTTTTCAATGCTACATCATAAAACTAAAATTCTACATATCAATGTTACATTAGACTCTTTCATGCAATACTTCTATTTCAAAGTTTCAATAATGAATGTCAAATACATATACATATACAATGGGGCTTTACTAGCCATTCAAGAATGATACATAAGTACATCAATGGCAAATAAAACTCTAAACCTCCAACCGCCGTGACACTATCGGTCTGCTTGCAAGCTGGGGCCAAGAGGGTGATTTAGGTGCCTTTTTCGCCCAACCACGAAGTACATGACTTCTCCGGGTTCCTTCCTAACTTGAAGGAATCCCTGGCCCTGCATAAAGGAGCCTAGCAACCTGACACAATAAAACAGGAGGGAACTCTCGATGCATGCCTGGTGCCTATATGCATTTCTAACATGAGAAAACATATTTCTTGCAACAGGAGGTGGCAGAGACTCAAATACATATATTTCTAGGCTTTTAAAACAAATCCATCTATTTCAATGGTACAAGTGCTTGGCCAAGCATAAATAAAATAAACAAATGGTAGTTTCAGAAAAGGTAAAACTACCGTCTCTGTGGATCCACCTTCAGCATCCTGTCCCGGAAGTTACCAAAAGTAAAGTATAATAAAGTGCAAGAGCAGAAAGTTGTGCATTTTCCATACATGTTTCATGCATTCTATTGATTCTAAAAGAATTTTCAAATGAGAGTTTCAAAACATCTTTTGAATTCCATTGGACAAAAGAAAAAGGTTGTAAGTTCAGTATTAAAATAGCATCTACTCTTTTCTTAGTAATTTTCTCTGATTTGGTAAAGGACTCTGTTTTCACTCCAAGCTACTCTCTTGAAGGTTCTTGTTCAAATGTAAAAATTGCATGTACATCATGATACTATCAGTGTACGAACACAAGTAGAGGAATTAATTTTCTGTATAAAACAGTGTTCACAGATTTATGTATATATTTCTACTCTTTCCAAATTCAAGCTGATTTGAAAGTGAAATTCTCAATTTACTACAGGTTTCTGGTTATTAGTAATATACAGAAACAGGGCAATTCTTTCGAAAAAATAGAGGTTTGGAAAAACTTGCATTTGAATTTTATATTGTATACCAATATTCAGAAATTTACATCTGTATGTAAGCATAAGACAGTGTGATCAAGAAGATCTCCAGTTTACATGTTTCTCAGAGGTACTTTTTCTCATTTCCAGCTTCAAAATTACTGAGATGTTTGTGTATTTTTGACAGAAATCATATCACATTTGAAGATGGTTTTCCTGTTTAAACTTGCATTTATGTATATATGTATATATATATATAGATATAGCTGAGTGTATATATATATACATATATATATATGCTTTAAAGAAAAGAAATACTGATTTTCATAACTGTTCTCACGTTTTCTGGCCGTGCACACAGAATAAAAACATTATACAGGGTTCCAAACAGGTGTTAAGCACCACAAAGGTGCTGGGAGGCCTTGCCTCTCCCATGGGGAGGGCGCGGGCTGTGAGGAGGTCGCGCCCCCTCCACAGGCCTCGGCCTGTGGAGGGCGCGAGCCTCCCCACAGAGCCGTGCCCTTCCTATGGGAAGGGCTGGGGATTAAAATCCCTCCCCCCCCACAGTTAAACAATTTCATAACACAAAAGAAAGAATTTTATTCAACTGCATGCAAATTAATGAATTTTCTTGCAAGATTATGCATATATATATGTATATATGCACAGGAATACAGATTCTTGTGTATATATATATATGGTTTCAGATCTTTTCTCTCACAAATTTTTCTGTACTAAAGAATACAATTGAGAGCAGTTTAATGATTTGCAGCTTTTGCAACAGAATGTAACCCTGATCTGGAAGAAAGAGATTGGGTATTTTCTCTATAATGCAACAAATGAGAAAAAGGCTTTTACCCAGATTCAAAAATAAAACTGGAAGATATTTCTCAGATATTTGTATTCATTTTCATAGAATGATGCATCCCATTTCTCCAATTTCTTACTAAAATTTAAACTGGTTTAAAAGCAAGGAATGGAAATAACCTGGCAGATTTCTCCAGTTGCAGATGTCCAGTATTACCTTTTTGTCTCCTTCTTCCAGAGCCCTAGTTATGTGTCTGAATAATGTTCTCTTTTCTCCCCTTAAAGCTTTATTCCTCCTTCCGAGGGTCATGCAGACCATTTCCAAATGACAGATAAATTTTACATGCAAAATAAAGAGGTAGCCACTTGCCGAGAGCATTGTTGGTTTTAAGGAGAATTTCCCAGAGCCCAAAGTTTTCTCGGGACTGTTCATTTTTTTTTTCCTTCTCCAAATTTTGGACTAAGGTTTTAAACATATGCAAACAAAGATATTTCCACCTTTTAATATGCAGACAAAATATTTCCTCCTTATCATATGTAAATATAAAATATTTCACTTTATTCTTAATTTCCTAATTAGATAAAATTTAATAAACAAATTTTCTATTATTGCACAAAAAAATGGAATAAACTAAATAAAATAAATCATAATCTTTTCACAACTTTAATTGATAATTAATTTATATTTCAATTTTTCTATGTTATTATTTTTATCATTTACTTATTCAAACCATTTATTACCTATATGTAAGCAATTCAAAACAATCATATTGAAACAGACATGGCCTAAATGGAACTATATGATTTGTAGGTGCTGTGTGTGTGTTCGAGAGCTCCTCCTCTTTTACCCTATCGGGAAGCTAGCCTTCTTTTCCTCAATCACACTCTTGGTCTTCGACCACCTGCAACTTAAATGCACTTAGACGTGCAACAATGAAATTGTATTAGTAACCAATAGAGAAATATAAATCAAAGCAATAATTAAATCAACACTTCTATTTTGTTCTATCTTGTATATTTTAAAATAAAATGCATTCATAATTCCAGAAGCAAATATTTTCCTACATTTTCATACACCAAAGCATTGTATTATATTATATTACTCTAATCACGCACCATCATTCATATAATAAATCCCCACAAAGTCATGGTCAAAACAGCATCAAAGTCTGAGACGTGACATCCTTCCCCACTTGGAAGAGACATCGTCTCGATGTCTAAAAGCAAGTTACATAACAAAATTGAGATACTAGTATATCGAAAGTCTCTACATAAAAGAAAATAGGAGTATGTTAAGATCTTAAATGAGGAAAGACTCTATCTATATCCTCAACGTTCTCCCAGGTGGCATTATCCACCGAATACTGGTCCCACTGGACCCTGTATTGCATAATGTCCCTATTCCGCAACTTAACGTTGCGCTCTTCCAGGATCCTGACGGGCTCCACTTGTATCACCCCTGGGCCCTGAACCTGCAGTGCACGCCAATCAAGGATATGAGCAATATTTGGATGGTAAGGCTTAAGTACTGAGACATGAAATACATTATGTATCTGGGACAGAGCTGGTGGCAGAGCAAGCCTGTAAGCAAATGGATTCACCACCTCAAAAACATCAAAAGGGCCAACAAACCTAGGGGCCAACTTAGAGTTCTTGTTGAAAGAGATTGAACTCTTATGCGGCCAAACCCTCAAAAAGACCTTATCTCCTGCAGAGAACTGCCTAAAGCTTCGGTTCTTGTCTGCTAGCTTTTCTGTCTATCTGCAGCTTGTTTCAATTTTTCCTTAATGATTTTCATTTGGTCTTCCATTTCTCTGAGCATCTCAGGGTCAATCACAGCCCTGTCTTCTACTCTGTCCCAACTAATGGGTGTCTGACATTTACTTCCATAAAGAGCTTCAAAAGGTGCCATACCCAATGAAGCATGGTAGGAGTTGTAAGCAAACTCCACCAAAGGAAAATACTCCTCCCACTTATGTTGATGCTCCATACAATACATGTGAAGAAGATCTACTACCTGATTCACCCTCTCCATCTAACCATCGGTCTGAGGATGATATGCGGAACTAAAATTCAATTTAGTTCCTAGGGAAGAGTTCAATGTGATCCAAAACCTAGAAGTCATCCGAGTGTCTCGATCTAAGATGATCGTTTCTGGCACTCCATGCAAATGGAAGATTTCCTGAACAAATTTTCTTGCTAAAACCATTGATCCATCCTTGAGGTTTCCAGGGATGAAATGAGCAACCTTTGTCAACTTATCCACCACAACTAAGATGGTATCATGCCAGTTCCTAGGCATTGGCAACCCCTGAATAAAATCCATAGTGATAACCTGCCATTTATACTCTAGCACCCTATGAGGATATAAGAGTCCTGCCAGATGCACATGCTCTGCCTTGACTTGTTGGCATTCCAAGCATCGGGCTACATATGACGTAATGTCCTTTTTAAGTCCTGGCCAGAAGTATAGTGGCCTAAGTCCTTCCATCATCTTTGTAATACCGAGATGTCCTGAGTATGGTGCATTGTGGAATTCTCCTAGCACCAACTCTCTCAAGTTTGCAGAACTTGGAATGTACATCTGCCCTTGGAATCTCAAGAGCCCATCCGATTCAAACACATAACCCTCATATCGATGATCTGAGGAATTTACCCCTAGGGCTTGTTTCACCTTTTCATAATGTTCATCCCCAAGTGAGGATTGTACTACTTGCTACCTAAAATCTGATTTTATGGTAACCATGTCTGCAAGGTGCCTCCTTCTACTCAAAGCATTAGCCACCATATTTTCCTTACCCTTAATATATTCAATTCCAAAGTCATATTCACTCAATAATTCCAGCCATCGCCTTTGTCGGGCATTAAGATTGGGTTGAGTGAAGATATATCTTAATCCTGCATGGTTTGTCTTTAGTTCAAAAGGCTTTCCCAAGAGATAATGTCTCCACATATGTAAAGCATGGACTATGGCTACCAATTCTAAGTCATGTGGTGCATAGTTTATTTCATGTTGCTTTAACTTCCTCGATTCATATTCTACCACTTTCCCTTCTTGCATAAGAACTGCTCCTACCCCTTCCCCGGATGCATTAGTAATAACTATAAAATGGCCATTCAAATCTGGCACAACCAGGATGTGTGCAGTAGTGAGTTTCTCCTTAAGCAGCTGAAAAGCTCTCTCACACTTATCACTCCATTCAAACTTCTTTTCCTTCTTCTGTAGTACAGTGATGGGTGCGGCAATTGTCGAGAACCCTTGAACAAATCTCCTATAATATCCTGCAAGACCCATGAAACTTCAAACTTTAGAGACATTCTGTGGTGTTGGAAATCCATAATTGCATTAATCTTTTCTGGGTCCACCTTTACCCCTTCTGCTAAAATCACATGTCCTAAATAATGCACTTCAGATTGGAAGAAAGTACATTTAGACATCTTTCCATACAGCTTATGTTCCCTCAGTCGTTGCAACACAATTCTCAAATGCTTCTCATGTTCTTCCTCTAACTTAGAATATATCAAGATATCGTCAAGAAAGATTAGGACAAAGTTATCCAAACAATCTCGGAAGACACTATTCATCAGGTTCATGAAAGCTGCAGGAGCATTACTTAGCCCAAATGGTATCACCCTAAACTCGTAGTGCCCATACCTTGTTCTGAAGGTAGTTTTGTGAATGTCTTCTTCCTTCAATCTCAACTGGTGGTATTCTGATCTTAAATCAATTTTTGAGAATACCTTGGCATCTTTTAGCTGATCAAACAAGTCATCAATGCGTGGAAGCATGTATTTATTTTTGATAGTGACCTTGTTAAGCATCCTGTAGTCAATGCATAACCTCAAGGTCCCATCCCTCTTTTTCACAAAAATAGCTCGAGCTCCCCAAGGTGACATGCTTGGCCTAATAAGACCCTGCTTCAACAATTCTTCTAGTTGGGCCTTAAGCTCAAATAATTCTGTTGTATTCATCCTATAAGGAGCCTTAGACTGAGGTTTTGCTCCTGGAGTCAAATCAATAGAAAAATCAAACACATGCCTAGGTGGTAGCTTAGTTAGCTCTATAGGAAAAACATCCTCAAATTCTTTTAGAATGGGATGTTCATTAATTGAGGATTCTTTCTCATCAAGGTCCTTGACCTTTATTGCAAAGATAGTGCATCCCTTCCGACTTTCCTTTTTCAATTGCATGGCGGAGACTTGCCTAAGCTCTAAAGGATTTTTAATGCCACAAAGCTCCACATGGTTTCCTCGGTCATCAAGACACTTTATTGACTTCTCTTCACAATCCACAAGAGCCTTATGTTCAGAGAGCCAATTTATCCCTAATATCACATCGTTAGACCCCAACGGTGCAACATACAAGTTCACCTGCGTTTGAAGGTTAGGGAGTTCAAGTTTACTGAAATACATGCATTGCTCTACCTTCCTCTCTACCCGGTTTCCATACTGAACTTTCCAAGAATTCGCCATAAAACTCAGTCTAACTGATAACTTAGTCAAAACATGAGGATCTATAAAACTATTAGTAGCACCAGTATCAATCAAAATAGAAATAGGGCATCCAAATAATTTACCCGATAGTTGGATGGGAGTGGCTTGATAATTTGCTTGGTGATTGTCAACCACTGCATGAATATGATGCTGATTCCTATTATTCTGTTTGTTATTCCTCTGAGGGCACACATTGGCGTAATGCTTTCCACCACAAGTATAACAACCCCCACGAGGTGCTTTGGGCTTGTAAGAAAAATCTCTCCTATTATTGTCGTTCCTTTTATTGAAATTGCCCCTCTTGTTGTTATTGTTCCTATTTCCATCATTGCGGTCCTAAGGACTACCATCCCTCTTCAGATTTTTGATTTGCCTATTTTCATTCCCTTGATTGTCCTATTTTCTTTGACCACCCTGATTGTTATTACCTTGACGATTTCCCTGGAACTTCTTATTGCCATACTTGGCTTCCCTGCTCTTCTTATAGTTAGCAACTTGCTGCAACTTGTGCTCCTGTTTAATTGCTAAATCAAAAACTTCATCCATGGTGGCTGGATTATGCAGATCTATTTCATTTCCAATTTGAGGTCTAAGCCCCAAAATAAAATTTCAGACTCGAAACCTCTCATCATGCTAGTATTGGGGTGCGTACTTGAGCAAGTGAGAGAATTTCTCCCAATACTGAGTCACTGTCATGCCACCCTGTATGAGTGCCTGTAATTCTATCATTTTCTTATCAAAGTAAGATTTTGGTAACCACCTCTTCCTAAATAATTGTAGAAACTTATCCCAAGTTACCTTCCCATGCATAAACTACTTATCCACCCTTTCATTTTCCCACCAAGTAGCAGCCTCACCGGTGAGCTGGTAAGAACCCCATTCAGCCTTCATTTCATCTGATAGATTTCATAGGGAAAAATACCTCTCCATTTCTATAACCCAGGCTTCTGCCCCATCTCCAAGGGTTTTCCCATCAAACTTTGGAGGAGCGACCTTCCTTAGGTCTTTTCCCAACTCCTCAACCACCTTATTTAGATTTCCTTCGTTTCCAGGTGGTTCAACATTTGTTTCACCACCGGTTTCATTTGTATTTAATCCTTGGCGGTCAATTCGCCTCTCTTGTTCTAGTTCTTCAATTCTAGCCCCCTGACTTTGCAGCAAGGCCAAAATTTGGTCCAGTTTATCATTGGGACCTCCACGAGATCCTCCAATTTGTTGGTACACTCTATTCTCCATTTAAGGTCACCCTGATTAAAGCACAACGTCATACGTAGTTAGGCATAGGTCCTAGAGTTGAACTTGGCCACTCTGATACCAAGATGTAGCACTCAGAAGATTATAAGCAAAAAGCATCTTAAATTGTTTAATCCGTTCCAAAAAGGTTTTCAAGAAAATAATATCATTCATAAAAACTTTCCAAAATGAGCTCAATAAAAGAGAATTAAATTGCATTTTATGTATATAAATAATAACATTGTAATTTATCAAGATTATGCACATGGTAAAAGTACATCAACGAATTTTCATATATACATGTTCATCCAAACTCGGAAGGGATCAATAATTCCAATAGAAACATCTTTTTCAATGCTACATCATAAAACTTGAAATTCTACATATCAATGTTACATTAGACTCTTTCATGCAATACTTCTATTTCAAAGTTTCAATAATGAATGTCAAATACATATACATATACAATGGGGCTTTACTAGCCATTCTAGAATGATACACAAGTACATCAATGGCAAATAAAACTCTGAACCTCCAACCGTCGTGACACCATCGGTCTGCTTGCAAGCTGGGGCCAAGAGTGTGATTCAGGGTGCCTTTTCTGCCCAACCACGAAGTACATGACTTCCCTGGGTTCCTTCCTAACTTGAAGGAATCCCCGGCCCTGCATAAAGGAGCCTAGCAACCTGACACAATAAAACAGGAGGGAACTCTTGATGCATGCCTGGTGCCTATATGCATTTCTAACATGAGAAAACATATTTCTTGCAACAGGAGGTGGCAGAGACTCAAATACATATATTTCTAGGCTTTTAAAACAAATCCATCTATTTCAATGGTACAAGTGCTTGGCCAAGCATAAATAAAATAAACAAATGGTAGTTTCAGAAAAGGTAAAACTACCGTCTCTGTGGATCCACCTTCAGCATCCTGTCCCAGAAGTTACCAAAAGTAAAGTATAATAAAGTGCAAGAGTAGAAAGTTGTGCATTTTCCATACATGTTTCATGCATTCTATTGATTCTAAAAGAATTTTCAAATGAGAGTTTCAAAACATCTTTTGAATTCCATTGGACAAAAGAAAAAGGTTGTAAGTTCAGTATTAAAATAGCATCTACTCTTTTCTTAGTAATTTTCTCTGATTTGGTAAAGGACTCTGTTTTCACTCCAAGCTACTCTCTTGAAGGTTCTTGTTCAAATGTAAAAATTGCATGTACATCATGATACTATCAGTGTATGAACACAAGTAGAGGAATTAATTTTCTGTATAAAACAGTGTTCACAGATTTATGTATATATTTCTACTCTTTCCAAATTCAAGCTGATTTGAAAGTGAAATTCTCAATTTACTACAGGTTTCTGGTTATTAGTAATATACAGAAACAGGGCAATTCTTTCAAAAAAACAGAGGTTTGGAAAAACTTGCATTTGAATTTTATATTGTATACCAATATTCAGAAATTTACATCTGTATGTAAGCATAAGACAGTGTGATCAAGAAGATCTCCAGTTTACATGTTTCTCAGAGGTACTTTTTCTCATTTCCAACTTCAAAATTACTAGATGTTTGTGTATTTTTGACAGAAATCATATCACATTCTGAAGATAGTTTTCCTATTTAAACTTGCATTTATGTATATATGTATATATATAGATACAACTGAGTGTATATATATATATACATATATATATGCTTTAAAGAAAAGAAATACTGATTTTCATAACTGTTCTCATGTTTTCTGGCCATGCACACAGAATAAAAACATTATACAGGGTTCCAAATAGGTGTTAAGCACCACAAAGGTGCTGGGAGGCCTTGCCTCTCCCATGGGGAGGGCGCGGGCTATGAGGAGGTCGTGCCCCCTCCACAGGCCGCAGTCTGTGGAGGGCACGAGCCTCCCCAAAGAGCCGTGCCCTTCCTATGGGAAGGGCTGGGGATTAAAATCCCTCCCCCCCTACAGTTAAACAATTTCATAACACAAAAGAAAGATTTTGCCCAGTATTCAACTGCATTTAAATTTATTTCAAAAGAATTTCGAATTAATGTCTGATAAAGGTTTTTTGCAAGATTATATGCATATATATATATGTGTATATATGCACAGGAATACAGATTCCTGTGTGTATATATATATATATGGTTTCAGATCTTTTCTCTCACAAATTTTTCTGTACTAAAGAATACAATTGAGAGCAGTTTAATGATTTGCAGCTTTTGCAACAGAATGTAACCCTGATCTGGAAGAAAGAGATTGGGTATTTTCTCTATAATGCAACAAATGAGAAAAAGGCTTTTACCCAGATTCAAAAATAAAACTGGAAGATATTTCTCAGATATTTGTATTCATTTTCATAGAATGATGCATCCCATTTCTCCAATTTCTTACTGAAATTTAAACTGGTTTAAAAGCAAGGAATGGAAATAACCTGGCAGATTTCTCCAGTTGCAGATGTCCAGTATTACCTTTTTGTCTCCTTCTTCCAGAGCCCTGGTTATGTGTCTGAATAATGTTCTCTTTTCTCCCCTTAAAGCTTTATTCCTCCTTCTGAGGGTCATGCAGACCATTTCCAAATGACAGATAAATTTTACATGCAAAATAAAGAGGTAGCCACTTGCCGAGAGCATTGTTGGTTTTATGGAGAATTTCCCAGAGCCCAAAGTTTTCTCGGGACTGTTCATTTTTTTTTCCTTCTCCAAATTTTGGACTAAGGTGTTAAACATATGCAAACAAAGATATTTTCACCTTTTAATATGCAGACAAAATATTTCCTCCTTATCATATGTAAATATAAAATATTTCACTTTATTCTTAATTTCCTAATTAGATAAAATTTAATAAACAAATTTTCTATTATTGCACAAAAAAATGGAATAAACTAAATAAAATAAATCATAATCTTTTCACAACTTTAATTGATAATTAATTTATATTTCAATTTTGCTCTGTTATTATTTTTATCATTTACTTATTCAAACCATTTATTACCTATATGTAAGCAATTCAAAACAATCATATTGAAACAAACATGGCCTAAATGCAACTATATGATTTTTAGGTGTTGTGTGTGTGTTTAAGAGCTCCTCCTCTTTTACCCTATCGGGAAGCTAGCCTTCTTTTCCTCAATCACACTCTTGGTCTTTGACCACCTAAAACTTAAATGCACTCAGGCATGCAACAACAAAATTGTATTAGTAACCAATATAGAAATATAAATCAAAGCAATAATTAAATCAACACTTCTATTTTGTTCTATCTAGTATATTTTAAAATAAAATGCATTCATAATGCCAGAAGCAAATATTTTCCTACATTTTCATACACCAAAGCATTGTATTATATTATATTACTCTAATCATGAACCATCATTCATATAATAAATCCCCACAAAGTCATGGTCAAAACAGCATCAACGTCTAAGACGTGACATGAGGGCAGTCATATTTTGCAGTCTTAGCTGGGTATTGAAGGTTCAAATGCTCTTTCATCTAAATTTCCTTCTGATATGGCATTTGAGAAATTTGTTGATGAAGCATTCATTACTATAGGTGAACAAATGATAGATGATATTGCTTTTGAGGTTTTTAGGGAAGGGGAAATGCTAGATATTCTGGGTTCTTTATCAATATCCCAGTCCCCATTCTCTCCTTCCTCAAATAAAAAGTCCTGTGCGAAGAGGGGTAGGAAATATTTAGCTACCAAGTTGCAGTAGGAAATTGCAATAGGCATACAATCGACTTTAGATGTGAAAATGGGTGTAGGTGTGAAACAAAAAAGACCAAGGAGAGCATGTTTCTCTCCCAAGTTGCAATGAGGATAATATCATGGAATTTCAGAGGCATAAATGCCTCTAACAAAAGGTCCCAAGTCAAGTATCAATTGGATGCTTGTCAGACAGATGTAGTTGTTCTCCAAGAAACTAAAACTTGAAAAGGGACCTTTCACTCTATTACAAAGAATTGGAACAAATGGAAAGCTTGTCACTCACCATCCCAGAGTGCTTCTAGAGGTTTGATCACTCTTTGGAATGCAAAAATAGTTAGCATTAACAATTTTTCTCATGACCATAATTGGAAGCTAATGCAGGTTAATCATTTTGATTTATCTTTTTGGTTGCTGAATGTTTATGGGGCTAATAGTACAACTAGTAATAAGTTGTTGTGTAAAAATCTAAATCAAAAATTGGATATGTTGGGTCATGAAAAAGTTGTTCTTTTAGGGGATTTCAATGCAATTACAAATCTATCAGAGAAGAAAGGTGGCATATGCCCTCAAAAAAAAGATATGGAAGACTTTGATGCATTCATACAAGATAATGCTCTAGTGGACATAATACCACAAAATGGTGGGTTTACATGGACAAATAGAAGGAAGAATTTTCTTAAAATTGTAGTAAGGTTAGATAGGTTTCTAACCTCACCGAATTGGGTCATAAGTGATTTTGAATTGACATCAGAAATTTTTCCTTTAGTTGCCTCAGATCATTTTTCTATTTCACTTGATTTGATGGAAAAAAAGTTAAGCCAAAGTTCCATTCTTCCTTTAAGTTTGAGGCAATGCGGTTTAGACATCCTGAGCTTATCAATTTGTTAAAATAGTGGTAGTTGAATGCACCCTTCTGATATGGTTCTAGAATTTTTCAGTTGAGAAAGAAGTTGGATCATGTAAATCAACAATTAGAAACTTGGAATCAACAAGTGTTTAAGAATATTTTTGTGTAGAAAGATTTGATTTATAAAAAATTAGCAGTGGTTAATGAAAGCATCATTTCTAATGGTCTTGATAGTGATTTATTTGAAGAATAGAGTAATGTGCAAATAGAATGGAAGGAATTGTTATTGAGAGAGGAGGTTTATTGGAGACATAAATCAAGAGAGTTGTGGCTGAAAGATGGTGATAGGAATACAAAATTCTTTCACATCTCAACTCAAATAAAAAAGCAAAAAATACTATTCTTTCACATCTCAGCTCAAATAAAAAAAGAAAAAAATACTATCTTCTCGATCCAAGATAGTGTGTCTAAAGTCCTTACAAAAGAGGAAGATATTTAGATTGAAGGAGTCAAATTTTTCTCTTCCTTGCTAGATACTAAAAATAATGACAATGCACATTTACCAAGAGAAATAGTAGAGTTGCTTTAGAACATACCAACTCTAGTCTCTCAAGAAGATAATGCTAGATTTCTTGCTCCTTTTTCTGTCAAGGAAGTAAAAGAGTTGGTATTTTCCATGTCTCTAGACAAAGCTCCTTGACCTAATGGTTTCATTGCTATCTTCTTTGAAATTTTTTGGGAGTTTATTAGGGTTGATATTCTAAATGCTTTGGAAGAGTCAAGAAAATCAGGGGGTATGTTGAAAAAGTTCAATGCCACTAATATTGCTATTATTCCAAAAATTACTTCTCCAAGTACTTTTTCTTATTTCCAGCCTATTTCACTTTGCAACACAATATATAAAATTTTTACAAAGGCTATTTATCTTTGGTTACATCCTCTTTTGTCAACAATTATTTTAGAGGATCAGGGTGGTTTTGTTCTTGGTAGAGAAACAACAAAAGGTGCAATTATTGCTCATGAAGCTCTGCACTCCATTGTTGTAAACAAATTGTCTTCCATGATTACAAAATTAGACATGCATAAAGCATATGACAGGGTTGACTGGTCTTTTTTGAATCAGGTGCTTTTGAAGTTTGGTTTTTCTTCTAAGTGGTGTAAGCGGATAATGTCATGTTTATCAGGTGCTAAGTTTTCAATGTTGTTAAATGGCTCAGTAGTTGGCTTTTTTGGTTCTACTCAAGGGGTCCGACAAGGTGATCCATTGTCTCCTTTTTTATTTATCATTTTAGCAGAAGTTTTGAGCAAATAATTTCAAAAAGCTCATGAACAAGGTTTGTATTCCAAACACATCCATATCAGTAACTCATTCTCTTTTTGCTGATGATAATCTAGTTTTTGGAAAAGTTGGCTTCTTAGAAGCTTTGCAAATTAAGTTAGTATTGGATAAGTATACTAGAGCATTGGGTCAAAAAGTAAATGAAGGTAAATAAAAAATATATGAGTTCAATACAAAATCTGCTATTTAGAAATGTATAGTGAAGTTGTTTGGATTTCAACAAGCAAAGTTGCGTTGAAAATATCTTAGAATTATCTTTTTTGCATGTCAAAATAAGATCTCTTATTGGCAAAAAATCATTCAAAGTATACAAGCTAGAATTTTATCATGGAAAGGGAAATGTTTATCTTTATTAGGTTGAATTTTGTTGGTTAAAACCATGTTATCTTCAATTCCAAATTACTATATGACAGTTTTAAAATATTCAAAGTCCATTATTCTTCAAATTCAAAAGATGATTAAATTTTTTTTATGGTTTCAAAATTTGGATAGCAAAAAGAAAATACCTTTGATATCACTAGAAACCATGTGCTTGGAGAAGTTAAAAGGGGGAGTGGGTCTACATAATTTGATTGAAAGGAACTTGGGATTAGGTGCTAAAATGGTTTGGCGCATGTATACAAAACCATCCCTTAAATGGTGTCGCCCTATGTAGCATAAGTATTTGGATAATCTTTATTCATCAAGAATATTTACCGTGTCAAATCCACCTTCTGGGTCAGCAATGTGGAATTTTTTAGTCTCACGTAGAAAAATAATCTTACCTCACCTAACATGGGAGGTAAATGACGGTAATGATGCCCTATTCTGGAAGGACTCATGGAATGGGTATTTGCATCTAGCTATCTCTTATAATCTTGAGAATTCTGCAAATATATTGTTGGAGGCCAAAAGTCAAAGATTATGTTCAACATGTGGATTCATTAATGGGTAAAGTCAAGTGGAAGGATTTTTCAAATGAACTAATAGATGGTGATCATAAGAATCAAATGTTATCTATCCTACATGAAAGAATAGTTTATTTATCATCCAAACCTGATAGGTTAGTTTGGTCTAAAGAAAAATATGGTTGTTATACAGTAAAAGAGGGGTATAAATCATTTTCTCAAGTTGCTTCACAAATAATAGAACAAAGAGCATATCAATATTGTTGGAATTCAAAATTTTCCCTAAAGTAGGCTTCTTTTCATGGTTAGAAATTAAAAATAAAATTCTTACAAGTGAGAAGTTGGAAAAATTAAGGATAGTATCCCGTTTCAAATGTGTACTTTGTGATCTAGAGCTAGAAGATGTCAATCATCTTTTCCTTTTATGTCCAGTAGCACAGGTTTGTTGGATGTTTGTAGTGGATAAAATGAATTGACAGTCACCATTTCCAAATACTATTTGGAAACTATTCTCTAGTTGGCCTCAACTTTACAAAACATCATTTTTTGCAAGCATATGGTCTATAATGCCATCTTCAGTTGTCTAGTCTATTTGGTGGGCAAGAAATAGATGCATCTTGAGGAAAGAGAAGTTGTGTATTGATCAGGTGTTGTTATTACTAGAAAGGTCAATATCAGAAATAGTAAATGAATATGTGTATAAAGCAAAAAATGTTGGTTCAATCTTTATTGTTTGGGATTCAAATTTGTTGTCCTCATGGACACTTTTATCCCTTCCCTTCAAAGGAAATCTTCATCAGCATACACAAAAAGTAAACATAGATTCCATCACTTGGTTACCCCCTCCAGTGGGCACTTTCAAGTTAAATATAAATGGAGCTTCAAGGGGGAATCCAGGTTCATCTGGTGCAGGGGTGATTACAAGAGATCATAAAGGGATATTGTTATGTGCTAATTCTTTCAAACTGATATCAAGCACCAATAATGTACTTGAGGCTCAAGCACTATTACAAGGATTAAAGTTAGCTGTCAGTTTCAAATTATCTTCGATCCAAATAGAAGGAGACTCATTGATCTTAATAAATGCATGCTAGAATTGAAAGATATAGAATTGGAAACCTGAGTATATTGTTAAATAGATCTAGTCTTTGCTTGACAAAATAGGTAATTATCAACTTTTACACACATATAGAGAAGGAAATGTGGTTGCAGATTTCTTGGAAAATTATGCTTGTGATCAAGTAGTAAATGAAATTACTCATGTGGCTGAGTTGGGCAAGACGAACCCTTCACTAGAAGAACTACTATCCAAAGAGGAAATATATTTTTTTCTAACAAACTTCATTGTTGCACATGGTAAATTTTTGCAAGATAGTTTTGGTTTGCATATTTTGTATCCTTGGCATGTTGTTGATTTCAAGATAACAGGTCTGCTAACATGGTTTGAGTCATGAAAAACACTATATATTGTTAGTAGAATGGTATAGATAAGGGAAACTGTCATTTTATTTAGATGCAATTCGAGGAGAGACCATAATTGATGTAATTTATCTTAAGTTCACACATATTCTAATTCAGATCATATTTTAGTAATTACAACTTGCAACATTATTGAAGGTTTTATGGGTACCAATGGCTTTGGATACAAAGTTCATTAAGTATTGAAGATGCTTCATCACAAAGGAGGAGACAAGTGGTGTTATAAAAATATGACAGTGAGTGCTTAAGGTAGTTTATGGTTTTAAATTGATGAGGATCATGTTGGAAGGGTGTTGCAAGAGAAATGCATTCCTTTCTCAATATAGTCAGGGTTTTTTCATAGGTTTTTTGTGTTGTGGGTTATGCAACTGCTGAAGGTGTTGAAATAGAGTGTTGGTGTACTTTTTGGATGTGGTTTTTTCACATTTGATAGATAAAGGATCCAAATGATATAGTATTAATTATAGTGTTGACACTATGGTATTTCATTACTCAAATTTGGGCCTTTACATAGCCGAAAGATTAAATGTTTGTATGGGGAAATAGGACAAGAAAATTATACTTTAAGGATTGAAGTGTTGTTGGAAAAGGTCATCTGAATCAGCATATCTATTGTCTCTAGAAGAAACATATCACCATGATCACACAAGATAAGCTCACACAAAATTTTGGTAAATTACATTTACCTTTAGATAGATACTTTACGATCATCTTTGTTTTCACAACTAATCTGGTAATGAATAACTTGGCACAAGAAAGATGAGATTTGATAGAGCTTTGGCATATGCGAAGTACAATCTATCATAAATTGATTAGTACATAATGCACCTTAGCTTGGTATGAAGGAAACAAAATTTTGGTGTGGGCTCGAATCTAAAAATATGATGTAGGAACATGACTACAAATAGTTTTTATTTAACAATGTGTGTGTAATGTGTAGGATATAGGTGGAAAATGAGAAATAACTTTATTATCAGTCATAATAAATTGGTAGTGAGCCGTGCAAATTCCTGTGTATTCTTTGGTGGTGGCATTACTAAAGATAGCTCTTCTCTTGGTGCCCTAGATATAAAGATAAAGTCCACTAATAAACAAGTATCAAATCTTGATGCATTACTAAAAATTTCACTCGGCAACCAAGGTGTACAATGGCATAATTAGTTTGTATGCTAATTTTCTCGGTAAAGCTATTATTTGAATAAATAAAGCTTTTCATGAGATAATATATTTACATACTATGCATTAAAAAAACAAACTGCCAGAAGCAGGTGTTCGAGGAAATCCAGTCGAGTGTATGATTCCTCAAAAAAATTCAAATAGTGGGGAATTGTATGTTCCAAAAAATCTCTATGTAGAGTGTTGCAGAAAACTAATGGAGTTTTATCCGAGAAACTACAAAATTTTCATGCTTGTAAATGAATGGGAGCTACCATTGTCTGAAGAAATTGGCAATGTTGAACTTCACCTGGTGTTCAAAGATCACTATGGAAATTTTATCAATTCTATCAAAAGGGTTATGGGTGTTGAATTACTGAAACTAGAGGCAAAAAGGGTAATCTACCCATCTCAAATTTTTTCAATCTTCATTTCAAATATTATAGACTTGCTACAAGATGTAAGGGTTGTGGTCTCTATTACAAATAAAGTTTCCCATGAAGAATATCTGCAAAATGGAGCCCTTAATAAAGCATGTCAATGTTATGACCTATGGAAAGGTCATGGTTATGTCGAAGATTTATTCCCTAGGCATTTCTTGCTTCATCGATCAACTTATAGAAGTTTATTTGTTGCAATTAACAAGACCTTGTCTTTGCATGATTCTAGCTACATGATAAATGCTCTCTAAAGATTTGAAAGGGAATTTGAACCAAGGTTTGTAGACAAAGTAAAGGAAAAGGTTCAAGCAATTCTGGCTTTAGTCACACATGTTCATGACCCTCCAAACCATACTAATCAACAACCTCATACACTTTAGGAAGAGAGGAATCAAGGACAAAAATAGCACAAAAAATGAAGGGGAAATACAGGCTTTGGCTGGGCAAGTTGTCCAAGAAAATGTTGGGGATGATATTCAACCAGTTGGGTAATCTTTCAAGGAAAATATTGGAGATGGTATTCTATCACCGAAAATGCATGCATAGTCAGTGGGGGATAAGAATGTTAAGGAATTCAACCTTAATGATTTTCCTCCTGATTAGTTTGGTGAAGACTTTGAGCCACAAGTCTAGGGTGGAATGCAAAATATTGGTGCTTTTGCTAATAGAGCTTGGTGGTCTAAGATGAAAATGACCAGCTAATAAACATGGAGATAGAATGAAATATGACTACAGGTATAATATTTTTGCAGATATGAGGTTGAAAGATAAGTTTTTGAATGAAATGGGCTTATAATGTATAAAAAGATGTCACTGCTGAGGGCGATATTCCTTGAAGGACTGAATAGAAAATGGTAAAAGCATTCAAGGAAACGAGCATACCTATTCTCCACGTATAAGTAGTAATATTTTTATTTTGTGTAAGGCTATAGTCTAGATTTTTTTTTTTTGTCAAATATGGTCTTGCAACCTTCTTTTGATACAAACAAGGTGGATAGCTATGTAATAGGATAAATTTGTAGGAAAATTTTTGTATGGCTGTTTGAAGGAAAATAGTAGATAGCAAGGAAGCACAATCATATCTGGAAGTTAAATGTCAAAGTTTTTTGGCATCGATGTAACTAAACTTTCATATATTAATATAATATATAGGCTTATTTCCTTTTGCTCAAAAAAATAAAATAATATAATGGACCGTTGTTTGTGGATGTAGCCCAAGAAAAAGGGCAAACCAAATTAAACTTGTCTCACTCTATTCTGTGATTTTATTCCTCTATTTTATTTATTCAATCTACATTTAATTGATAATTTGATCTCTTCGTTCCTACCTGCAATTCCTAACAACTCATGTAGATTCATGTGTCATTTATATCTTCAATTTCCAAATGTTTTCCTTTGTTTTCAATATAATTCTAGTAGTTTCATTGGGGGAACTCATGTAGATTTTTGTCTTCTTGATCTTGACCATCCTTTATTTTAGAGGAGGTTATTCATTTCAACAATATAGTAGTCATCATTTGATAGTTATCTACAGATTCTTTGTGCTTTAGTGATTTTTTTTCATGTTTATATTATTTTTTGGGACATTGTTTTGGAGATTTCTTAGTCCTTCACATTGGTTTGTAGGTTTTCTTAATTCTTCATTCACTTTTCTATCTATTGGAGAGGAGTTTTTCCTATGAGTTTTTCTCCTTTTTTCTCTAGTTTTCAGAGATTAGATTATTTGTACATAGGTACCTCATCAAGTCTTGTTTGTTGAGACCCATCATACTTTCTTGCTTTTTAGGTTTTTTAGCTACTCCCTAAGTTCATCTTTAGATGGGTATTAGAGTAATCATGTATTAGCTAATAATTAATGAATATTAATTGATTATATTAGACTAATTTATTTCATGCACTTAAGCTAAACTTAGGAGTGTTTTTTTGTTAACTGAAGTAAGCTATTATTAGATCATTTTATCTCATCACATAGGATGTTGAAACTTATCATGATCTAATCCATTTATCATTTAGGGTTGCTCTTATCAAATCACTCACCCTCGTATTATTCACTCAATCTCCTTAAATATTCTTGAGGTTCATTTTGTAAGTTTTTCTTATTGATGATATAGAAAATCATTATGCAACTCTCTTTGTGTAGAAGGTGTTTTTGTTTATTGTTTGATCTTGCATATTGTGTGTATTCACAATTGTAACACACCCAAACACACTTAACAACTCTAAACAAGGGAAAACCTTCACAAGAGGTTTCCTAACTAGGAGGCAAAAATAATTCACTAATTAGAATGATGATAAGTCACTTCCAAACAATCATATGCTTCCCAAGACATCTTGTCTCAATGCAACATCACACAAGTAGAAGGATACAACTCCACAAAACCCCATGTCCTACATGAGGATTTTTGAGGATAACAATAAGACTAACCACTTAGGATTAAAAACTTCCTAATTATTCAAAAGACTAGGTGTACAATCTCCCTAACCTTAGGTTGACATTTGAGTAACTTTGAAAGAAGACTTGTAAAATAAGATAAGAGGAGCCACAAGTTCTCAAGGAAAACACATAAGAACATGAAAAAAATACTAGTCCCCTATGACCACAAGGAAAAACTTTTGTTTACATGGTTTTCCCATATGAGGCTCTAAAAAAAAGAAGAAATATCAAGTATTAAAAAAAAGATGCTTGACTAGGTTTTTGAGGGTTCCAACAACTAAAATAGTTAGAACGATAAATATACAAGGAATACAAATTATTCATCAGTGGAATTGGGCTTAGAAAACTAGTAGATATCTAAGGTTCAGAGGGCTAACATTTTGTTTTTCATATGGGAATGAAGCCACCCAAACACGGGACAAGGCCACCCAAATAGAGTTAGATAAAAAATTGAGTTTTTGAAATGCCAAAAATAGGTCACCCACTCATGACTAGGCCACCCAACTAGACTTATCCACTTTTTTGGTTAGTCTCCAAGTTAATTCAATGTAACAAAAGGCCACCTATACAATACCAAACCACCCAACCATGAAATGGGAGCAATAAATTCATTTTAAACCCAAAATAAATGTTCCTAAGTTCATTTTAACTTTTCGAGACATAAATACAACATTTTTGGAAATATGTTGTCATTGATGTCAATTATGTGTGTTGAAGAATGTATAATACTCTAAAGATAGTAGATATGCTGATATAGTCAACAATGCAGTATGAGGTAGGATGGTGATCTATCTGATGTTTATGTGTTATGAAAAGGTGGGTACACCTATTCCAATATGTTTCCTACATTCCTAATTTCATATCATTCATGTTTGGTGTATCACACATTGAGATAAGTTGCAAAAGATTTGTTAAGGCATTCATAATATGTACTTTAAGATAGAGTCATGATATTTTGGTTCACATCCTTCCATAGAGAAAGACTTTTTCTTGTAGTTATAAAGATAATATGGTCAAGATGTGGTGTTATATCCAAGAATTCAATTCATTACACCTTCCGTAGTGAAATTTATAAGTGATAGAGTTATAGTCCATGCCTTGGTAGAGAAAAGTGTTGATGAAGGCCTATTGGAATGCTTTTCATTCCTTTGGTGAAATAGATTTGGTTCTGTAGACTTGGTAATATGCTTAGAAAGGTGTATGGTATCATCCTTTTAAGTCTTAGATGCTTTGGTGTACAACAATGTAACATCCTATGTTTTGAAGTGCTACAGTCTATCCAGAAAGCTCTGTTTTCATTAGTTCAATATGTTTCTCTTCTTGAAACAAAATACGATGATTAGTTACTTTAAATGAAGGTTAAAGAGATATTTTTTATATTCCGCATTTTTATCATCTTGGTCTACATAAATTTTTTATTCTCTCCCATGTGGTGTAAAGTTAAATAGTTGGTAGTTTTGGTGGTGTTGTCATCATTTGGACTGACAAGATTGTTTCCTTCATCTGTGGTTGGTCCTAATTAATTAATCTCTCTTTGGTGGATGTGTTGAGATATTTTTTGGTCTTGATATTCCATGCATTAGTCCACAAATCCTTTTCTCTTCATATTGTATATGTTTGGATCCGACCTGTGTGATTTCATACGTTTCTTCTAAAGGTCATCTTGGAGCTGACCTAATCAAGGTTTTGAGTTGTTGTAGAGTATATTTTGATGAAGGGTACTCCCCTTACAATATAAAATTCACAACAACAACAAATAATGGCACAAAAAAATGCAAGAAGGAAATCAAATATTTTCTATTATCACTGAAATGAAAATGAAATTACAACATTATATTTTCCATCACATGGGCTTTTTAATTACATAAATCTACAAATCTGCAAATCAGAGCCACCATCTACTTTTCCCCTTGGTCTCTTCTTTGTAGTCCCCCTTTACATCCTTTATTTGGAAGGTGTAACTTCCCTAGAATCTTCTAGAAAGTGTAATCGCCCCAGAATCTTCTGGAAAGTGTAACTTCCTTAGGAAGATATCGTGAAATTTTATTAATTTTGGTATTACAACTTCACAGGGTCATAAATTTTGATCCAACTGTTGGATTTTCTATTATAATACCTTTTCAGAAAGCTCTCGAGAATTATATTTCCAAAAATTAGGGATTGAAGGCCATCCACTTTCATTTTCCACTAATTTTTAGGCCCATCCGGAGCCTCTAAGTGCCTCAAAATTGACTCCAAAGATTTTACTAGAATTTTTAAAAATTAAACTTTCAATATCTCTTAAATGAAAAATGGTATTGAAGTGATTTCTTTGCCATTTGATTCAATTTACCATTCTGGAGGTCTATGTAAGATTTTGTGTCCAATTGTGCATAAATGCAAACTTACAAAAATAGTAACCCTACCAAATTTAGCCCTTATTGAAAAGAAATAGCTTTTTTTTTTGGGTGATGCAAGATTTCTCTTACACCCTAGATGCTCCTGCATCATGTTTATAGAAGATCAAAATCATTTTTTATGGTATCAGTGAATGGCGTATTGATATTATGCAAAGTGTTGAATATTAAGTGTGCAAAGTTAGTATGATAGATTAAATTATGCAATAAAGGGACTACAACATCAACATATGTTGGATGCTTCTTTATAGTAGTTCATGTTCATATTTCTCATTATAATTTTCATGTATCTTTATTTGAGATATTGAGTCTCAGTAGGTCCTTATATCTTTCCCTAAGGTTGTGTGCCTTAGTTTACAAGTCTTTAGGCAATGAGCCTTAAACAATATTGTAATTTTTGTAAGCTCAATGAGCTTCATATATTGTGAGTTAACTCTCATCATGGTTTTTCCCTCATTGGGTTTTCAACGTAAAAATCTTGGTGTTCTTGTGTTTTGCATGTTTACATTTATGCTTTTCTTTTAGTTAATATGATGAGATGTTTTAATCTACAAATGGGAATGGTTAAGTTTTAATATATGTTGATTCACCCCCCTCTTAGCACTATAGTGTGTTCAATAAACATAACATAAGTATGATTGTGCTTGGAACCAACACCAAGACATGTAATTAGGGATAAAACACTATCATTTATAAATCTTACAATCCTTCTCAAAGAGAGGTCCTTCGTCATCAATATTATAATTTGTATGAAAGGGAAAAATCTAAATACATAAAATAAAATTAGTAGAACATGGTACCCATTGATCCACGATCTTCTAGTCCCCAAAGGTGGTTACCATGCCACTCGACCTCATGGAATCAAAATATCTACTCCCACTATGCTAGGAGATAGTCACACATGTCAAAATCACAACAATCACACCAAACACATGGGGAAAGGGCTTACACACACCATACATGATGAATTTTTTTTCATACACATCAGATATCTAACAACCATCCAAACTACACAATGGATCCAAGATAGGTCATCAGTTGGTACAATCACAATTGACATAACACAATCCACATTGGGAAAACTCATCAATGTCACACCACAAACTCGCATTGGGTCAATTCACCAATGACATACAAAGAATCATCTTGGGGAAAACTCACTAAGGGAATACCACATGGAAGGGAATACATCATCCCTCAAGTACTACTCAACTACACTAGGGTTACATATTAGAGAGCAAGAGAGGGAATGTCATCATGAACACTCACATGAAGCTCAACATGGAACTGAGTATCCTCTTATACATATGAGGGTACTTGATCATACAAGTCTTATTCTTCTTGATTTTCTTGTCTTTTTCAATCATCCTTAGCTAGTATGAGAACTCAAGGCATGAGAGAGATATTCATTCTCTTGGTTAATTAATTAGCCATGTTTCATTAGTTTTCACTTGTTAATCCAAAACTCCCCATACCATGATTTATTGTGTGTTACTCAGGGTTGGGTTCACATTGGGATCCATTCCCATTACTCTCTAATACCTACACCCTAAGCTCATCACATCCTCCAACAAATGTGACACGAAAAAGAATGCACAAAATTCAATTTCATTAAAATTTTCTAACAATTTTTCACAAGCACTATCTCAATAAATCATGAAGGAAATTTTCTATTAAAACATTCAAATTCATCAAATTTCATTCAAAATATTCAAAATTTCTTATTTTTCCAATAGACTGAAAACCAAGATTTTTTCCCAAAACCTAATTAAAATTTCTTCAAATTTTATTTTTAAAATTTTAAAATATAAAGATACCCTTTTTCTCTAAATACGATCAACAACACACTTTTCACATCAATTTTACTTATCACACATTTCCCAAAAAAATGGACATCATAACTGTGTATAATTGAAATTTCTCAAAAAATAACAAAACAATTAAATGAGCATGCAATTTTACAAACCAAATTGCATTGGGAGGTGTCTACACTCCCTCAATCCTATTCTAATATTAAAATTTAAAATAAATTGGACAAATTAATTAAAACAAGAAAAATACCTCAAACTCCTTCAAAACTTGAACCAAAGACCACATCAAACATACCAAATAAGAGCCCACACAAATTGACATACACAAGCCCCTATTGATTCCTATCCTAACAAATCTAACCTCATCTAATTTTGACACCAAATGATCACCCAACAAAAAAAATCCCTAATTCTCCCCAAAAGAGGGTTTTTCTCTCTCAAATTTTCTTCACAAATAAAACATAATAAAAATTAAATGTTTTTACCTATTTACCCTTTTTCCAATTTTAAATTAAAATAATTATTAAATTCATTTTTTATTTCCTTAATTCTTAATTTTCCTCAAATCCAAATAAACACATCAATCAAATTCTAAATAACATATATCAGTTAAATTGATGATTTAAAACCATATAAGAATATATTCATTTAAATTTATGGAATTCAAAATTCAAACAAGATATTAAATCAAACATAATCTGCCATTCTGAACTCATTGAATTTTTGCAATATAATTAAATAATAGCTTAACTTCATTTCTACTTTTTTCTATTTACCCTTTTTTCAAACACAAAATATTTTAATAACCAATATAATCATTTAAATTCTTAATATTTCATTTGTGAAAAACATATGATTTATTCCATTAATTAAATCACACATTCACTGGTCATTCACGACACATAGGGATACTAGAATAATTCCTAACTTTGAACCAGTTTCACATATCTTTCAAATATGAAACATACAGTACTCTATTTGAGTACGATTAGGGAATGGATAGGGAGGCACAATGTGACATCTTTGAATTAACCACCATTGGGGAATAACTCAAAACTATGTAGCTAGGTAGAGAAATAACCCTGTATTTGTAACCATTCAATGCACATCAAGAGTACCTTCTCAATGTATATATAGTTGAAGCACAACATAATCACCTAATGGGGTTTAATAGAATAAAGCATAAAATAACATCCATAAATTTATCATATAAAGTATTTCTTCCAAATAATTAGGATCACATTCAACCACAACATATATAATGCACATCACTAAGCTAAAGCATAATGATAAACCAAGCACATAAATATACAAAATGCCAACAATTGACATGTTAAGGATCCTCATCTCGAGCATGTATTGGTTCATACACATCATTTAGAGCCATAAAATAATCACCACAAAATTAACAAAGGAATGGTGAAGTTCAGACACTGATCTCATATCAACAAGTTGCAAATAGGAGGGGCGCTACATCCTCCCTTACTAAAATTAGGCTTACTCTTGGAATCCTACACAAAAAAGGATAGGTACACCTATCACATAGTCCTTCAAGCACATCATAGTCACAAGATCGATCCTCTAGACTCTACCAAGTCTAGGAATCAACACAAACAACATGTAACTCTAGAGGTGCACAAGCTAAGTGACCACCTACCACTAGGTGCACAACCACCTCAAAGATCACCACACTACCTTCACCAAAAACCAACACAACCAATGGTAAGAATCAACTATTGGTCCTAGAAAACATACAAGGCTAGAGACAACACTACCTTGCCTCCATGATCACTAAGATTGTGCGTCTCTTCCAATTATGGAACTTGCCACAAGGTTCTCCCTCAGTACCACTTGAAAACAATGAGGATTTCATAAGCACACTAGCTTCTCAACACTAATATATATATATACATACACATATATAATATATAATGAAACAATAAAAAATAATGTGTTGAAGCACTTACTAATGCATCTTCATACCCTACACTATGTCAAACATGAGTGTAGCTATGGAAGTTGCATCCCAAATGACATGATGTGCATCTTTATACTATCAAATAACATGGATTTTGATGCCCAAGATACCTCAGAAAAACACTTAGCTAATGGAAAGGTAGTATAAAACATGGTCACAAGACCACAACAAGCAAGGCCAAGACAAGTAAGAGTGCACATAGTTGGTGGACTAAATCACACCCAACCATCTACTAGAAACTGGATTCAAGCAAAATACAAACAAAATTATCAACACGTCCAATTTCACTTAGAGAACATGTAATTCCATAAACACTCTCATATAGAGAGTTGAATACACTTCACTCAATGCCAAACGCAAGGACATTCACATACATTGAAGCCACTCAAAGCTAGAAAACCATATGCATACAAGAATTTCACAAAATTTATGAATACCACACAACACCCACTTTCATTTTATCATAAACAAAAATTTGATACAATATGATTCTAGTTAGAAAAAATACCAAGAATTAACACATTCTCTTCCATATACTCCCTTGTGCATTCTATCAAGGTTTCATAGCAAACATGATAGGGAATGAAATGTAACATAGAATAGGACTAGAAATTTCAAACATTTAAAATAGCCATAAGTATAGAATAGAGACCAAGAGGGAGAATTATCAATTCCAATATTAAATAATAAAATTCATGCAATGAAACAATAATTCAAGTATGGAAAATTCCAACAAACTAGACAGGAGACAAGTTTTGGTGACTACACCACTCATAAGAAAATTGAAAAATAAATTTCAATCCATAGTAAATGATTATAGAGTTCATCAATAACAAAAATAAAGCATCAAAGTTGGAACATATGATTACATGAATTGAGTGACTAATATTAGCCACATTTGGTGGAATAAAGAGCCACATGACACCTCATGATTACAATATCCAAGGTGTGTTAGAAAGAGGATGCTCAAACACATTACATTCATAAATCACCAAATTCACTCAACCATGCCAAAAAAACTACCCAAAGAAAATTCACTTCATTAAGAAATGAGCATATTATGATGCAAGAAGGAATATGTAGGGTTTACTATGACATACAAAAATTCTATCCACACAAGGGAAGGGCTTCACCCAAGCACCACTTTCACAAGGAATATACAATTGCAATACAATGACACACACATTACTCATATCATGCATCACTACAACATGATAAAATAAAATGACATCCACTTCATTCACAAGGAAAATCAAAATCAAGGCTCTAATCCAACAAATATAATGCTCCTAATAAGCATAATTTTATTTAACAATTAAACATGCACCCCATGAAAGAGGGAAAATAATTTTGATTACCCATCTAGGTTGTTACAAGAATCCTAGGGAAAACATGATTTGGGTACATAATTCATTGACCCAAATATTCTATTATAAAAATGCAACCTTTCATCCATGCACTAACATAATTACTTCACACATATGATACTCCAATAGGAGTACAATGGATAATGGACCATAGTGTTTACATTACCATAAAAACATAGTTTTTTACAATTCAAGAATATGATATACATCACAATTACTTTCAATGCATTAGTCACACGAAATTTCATAATTCTTTATCATGAACCAAAACATTGCACCCAATTTTAATCAAATGCATATCCCATTTCAGTCAAATTTCAATTAGTGAGACCATTTTGAGAGTTTAGAAAATTCCCAAGGAAGCATATTTTCATGAGAATGTTTATGAGCAGTTACAAAAAATGTTACTTATCATTTCTAAAGGGTGAAGAAGATGAAGTGTGGCTAAAATTCAAAGCATCATCATTATGTTCATATCTATTAGTCGTTTGAATTTTTCTCATAAAGGTATATATCTATAGAACTCTAGTTTGAATTGTAGTTCTTTTGAAATTTATTCTATTGATTAAAAAAGGGAAATTCCTTAAAATTAATATGCTAGGGTAACAAGGAATATCATTGCAGAAAATAAAAGAGACCCTAATGGAATTTAACATTCATGAAACCCTAATTTGAATTAAAATATCAAAATCACTCAAAATTGAAACACAATGATAAATTAGTATGGTTTAGAATTCTATTGAAAGTAAAAGGTAGTAGGTAAAAAAGATATATACCATAGATAATAAAAAAATATAACACTTGAGGATTCCATATGTCTTGAAGGTTTAAATGACTACCCAAACCAAAAGCATGAAGTATGAGTTCAAAGGATTAAGCCCTACATCCCAAATCTTTAAAGACTAGGGAATTTTCTTTGAGATGGACTTAGGCCATGAGAGCCTTAAGGATTTCCATTGAAGGATGAAAATTTAGGATACCACTGCTAGGGCTAGGAAGATAGTCCTTAATGGTTTAGATAAATCTGCAACATTTCCTATTGCATTATAGTGCTTGGAATTGGTGATAGAAAAAATTAGACATTTTGATGCTCAAAAGAGGCAAGTGATATCAGAAGAAAGATTATTTGTTGAAAAAAATATAGAATCCATAATGAATGTATTCAATATTCCTTTCTATACATGGATTGGGAGGATAAATAAGGATGACATAGATAAACAATTTAATGAAAATATAGACAAATTCAAAAGACTTGTCTATATCAAATTGATGGAACATACAAAGAAATAAATTTATAAAATGTTGAAGGTGTTGCATAGGAGTATTTTCTTACAAGTGATTGGAAATAGTGTTACCTTATTGAGCTAGGTTATAATACTTCCCACTACCACCATCTTCAAAACCTATATGTATTTTTATGTGGAGACCATTTTGGATGGTCAAAATATGTTCTATTGGTCCAATATTGTTTTCTATTAAAGGTAAAATAGGTTTTGAAGGGACCCAAAACCCTTTACAAAGAAATGTTTCCTAAGGGATAAGAAAATCAAACTAGTAACTAACCATCATCGAACCAGCACAAAACAAGACAATAGAAAATAAACAGAACGCACTGCTATAATTCCTTAAGAATCTTAGTTGCTTCAATGTCCTATTTATATAAGAGATTATGAATATTGATCACCTCTCGCATCTCTTTCTTATGAACTTCCAAGGGCTTCCTAGACTGACTATGAGTGCAGGAACTTGGTCCCTCCCCAACAGAAGAAGTACCCTATTTACCTTTAACAGCATACTCATCAGCATGATCAACATCCTTGGGCATCTCCATCATATCATCATCTTACAAATTCTTGACCTTTTTATTAAAAATGTGGATCCCATCAACATTGTTCTCAAGAATAGTTTGGTTAACCTTCACAATATTCTCCAAATTTTGATGAACCTTCAAAATTTTATCCTCTAGAACTATGATAGAGTGCTCATAATCATTCTTCATCAAGCTAACATCATTATCCACATCTTCCAAGATAGAAAGCATATTATTATACTTAGCTCTATTCCTAGATAAATCCTTATTGTCATCCTTTTGTTGCAATAATGGAAAGATTTAAGGTGTTGTCATTGATGTCAACTGGTCAACTGGTTATCAACTAGTTACTATTGGTTGTATATGTTGAGGATATTAGGAAAATTGTAATGAAGATATGTTGCAAGTGTTAAGTGGTTGCTCTAGGTTTTGGTATGAATTTCTCCTATGTTTGTGTGGTTTAGACATGTTGTTCATGGTTGTTAGAAGATGCTATATCCATATTTTTGGTTGTTGATTTGTTTTACAGTGTAGTTGTGTTCACCAATTGTGAATTGTGGTTTTTTTTGTTTTTGGTTGAGGTCCAAGAGAAATTTTGTTCATTTGGATTTATCTTTGATGAAGTCTTATGACTTGTCGTTCTAAATTTGAGTTGCCCTGATTGTATTGAAGATAATTTTGACATTTAGAAAGTTCGTGCTTAATGGTTCTATGTGTTTTACACTGGTTTGGCCAACCTTGTGTGAAATACTACTTTCGAGGTTGATGAGTGTGTTAGATCTATTTGGGTCTCTATAAAGCATGTGTTTGTGTCACTCTCATTCTAATTCCACCCTAGAATGTTTTGGTGTTGACCTAATTTGAATTTGGATTTTAATGGTTGACTTTGGATATGTTTCAAAGTTGAAGATGGTATAAATGCAAGATGAGTTAAGTGATAGAAAATATACAAGAGCGAAGAAGAAAAATAATAAGAGAAAAGAGAAAGTGTAGTTTGGTGCAACATTGATTCTATTCAGTAAGTGTGTGTGCTGCAAGTGTGGAAGATCAATGTGAAGCTTAATGTTGAGTTTCTGTATGCAGTGAGTAGAAGGTGAACTCTATCATTCATGCAAGTAGATCGAGTGATTGTGGTGGAATCCTTTGTTGCATTGGGATTGTAGTCTCTTTGTAACAAGTATTCTTTGCCTTTTTTGTATCTCTATGGCAGTGATCCCTTCAGGTTGCTAGCCCTATTGGACAGTGAGTCCTTATTTCAAGCAGTGAGCCTCTTGTAATCAATTTTTATATTCTCTATAGTGTGAGTTAATCCTCACCGTGGTTTTTCCCTCATTGGGTTTTCCACATAAATATAGTGTTATTATGTTTATGTGTTGGATTTGAGTTTCTACATTGAAATTTGATGATTAATCATTTAAGTAGTATCAAGTATTAGTTTTGGTGATTGAATTAAAGGTTTAATTCTGTGGTAGCTAATTCACCCCTCATCTCAATTGTCCTATTCAACAATTGGTATCAAAGAAAGGTTCCTTGGTGAAGAGCTTAACCGCTTGAGGAAGGTTCATGATGGCTGGAAAAATGGTTTATGATTGTTTGAGGTTCGATGAAACTAATTATGGTATTTGGAAAGTATTGATAGAAGAATATCTAGAGTATTGCAGATATGATGTGGAGAAAGCTTACAAAAATCCTTACACTCCTCCTGCTAATGGTTTGAGTACACCTAAAGAGATCAAAGCACATGAAGCAAACAATAAAGTGAAGTACATATTGAAGAATAGTTTGGTACATTTTGAGTTGATTAAGGTTTAGAATTTGAAGATGGCTAAGGAAGTATGGGATGCTTTGGAAAGAGTGCATGATGGTGATGAAAGATTCAAAGAGGAAAAATTATAGAACATGGAAACACAATTTTATCTTCTACATATGTCTAGAGATGAGAATGTTAAAGCTTATGTACCTAGATTGGATGAGATAGTGGTCGAAATGTGAGGACTTGGTGCTATTATAGATGAAACAGGGATTATAACAAAGATTCTGATAACTCTTCTTGATGCTTATAGTGAGAATGTGAGTGCTATTGAGAAAACTATAGATTATAAGACCTATACTAATGATTTGTTGTTAGGATTTTTGACATCTTATGAGATGAGGAAGCCGAGTCTAAGGAATGGGTGCAAAATAGAGTTTGCTTTTAAAGATACAAAAGTTGAAGATCTAGACGAAGAAAAAATTGATGAAATAGAAGCCAACTTTGTAAGAGGAAAGAGAAAAGGCTCCAATAAGTATGAAGGTAAGTTATCCTTTAAGTGCTTTAGTTGTGGAGAAATAGGTCATTATACTGCAAAGTGTCCAGAAAGAGCTAAAATAAATAAACAAAGATATAAGAAATAAAAGAAAGGAAAGAATATTAACATAGCTTACTATGTGAATGAGAATGCTAGTATATCTGATGAGGATTTAGAATATGAAAATCCTGATGACAATGAATGCTTGTTCCTGGTGATTAAGGATGATCCTACTTATGCTAATTCTTTAAAACATGTAAAAGAAAGCCCTCTGGAGAAGGAGAAAAATGAAGGTATGGTTATCTCTGCCCTACATGCTAAACAAGAGAATAATCATTGGGTAGTTGACAATGGTTGTTTACATCACATGACTGGTGATAAGAGTAAGTTTGTTAAGCTTGAAAAATATGATGGAGACTTGGTTATTGTAGACACCCAAATTTGATCACTCCCATATGATTAAATTTACCTCTTTATTCATCAATTCTGTCAATATTAATTAATATTACACTTCCCACATAGGACTCTTAAAGTATTTAATTTAATAATTAAACACTTTATCTGGTGCCTTTATCTTCTCTAATTTAATTTAGTCATCTTAATCTTTTGAATTAAAATCAATTTAAAATTCTTCTTTTCTCCCTCCTTGTCACATCCTCCATAATCCATCTCTAATGTGAATTAATTTAATTAATTCATATTTAGGGTGTGCATCCTCTTAATCAAGGATTAATGTCACATCCTCCTACATTTGCCACTTGTCTCTAATCTTCCATTAATTATCATAATCAAGTATTTGCACAACTTTAATCAAAGTCATTAACCAATTTTAGAACCACTTTTTAGTCAATCTTTCCTTTTTTCCTTTTTGGGCATTGACCCTCTTTCCCATGAGAATTTTTAATTCTCATTTATTCATCCTATGTCTCTCTCCTCCCCATGTGAATTTTTAATTCACATTTTGTCTTTCCAAGGCTTCTAAATTGTTTGACATGTCACCTCATGCACATGTGACCAATTCCCACTATTTTGGAGACCCTCTCTTATCCATTAGATTATCCTATAAATGTGAATTTTTAATACACATTTATTTCTCCAACCTCTTTCTCTTTTCCCATGGAGATTTTTGAGAAATTCCAAAATTCTTCAAGTGTCATTTTCACTCCCACTTGGGGATAAGTTCCTTTTTAAAGAAATCTTCTCACTCCCCAAGGTACTTGGGAGGTACTTGTCCTTCCTCCACATCATGTACCTCTCTTCCACATCACCTACACATCATCCTACCTTTATCCATTTCACAATCCACATATCAAGATGTGAGGGCTTGTGAGTCCTCAACTCACCTTAGCTCTTCATCTTGGCCTTGTTGGATAAATCTCAACCATTGAATTCTCTAGAGAATTCAAGTTTCTTTATAAATACCCATTCCTTTAAGGAATTTATGACATTTAGCCATTTTGCAACTAAATGCTTCCATTTTGTGCACTCATTTAGCCATCAATTTCATCCATTTTTATTTGCATCCAAGCACATAGTCAAATCCTCTATTTAGCCACATCAAGAGCCATCAAGGAGCATACAAATCAATCCAAATCAAGGGCCAACCAAGGAGTTTCAGCTGTAAGAAGGAAGGTATAACCATTTATCTTCATTTAACACTTTCCTCTTTGCATTTACAAATTCCTTAGGCTAATCATGAGGTGTTTCATTATGTTTTCCATTGCATTTTAATTGCTTAGAATAGGTTAAACATTTTGGTATCACATTTCTGGCACACCCAGTGGGACCCACAAGCAGGTTCCTATATTTCACATTTTCTATTGTTAAGTTTTTTGCAGGAATACGTTGTAGTGGGGCGACTACGCCCTTGATTTTTCTGTAGTGGGGCGACTACACCCCTGATTTTTCGCAATGGGGCGATTGCGCCCCTGATTTTCTACAGTGAGGCGACTACACCCCCCTGGGCTGAAAATTATTTTTGGCTAACACTTTTTCTGCAATGAGGTGACTATGCCCCCCCTAGGCTGAAAATTATTTTTGGCTAACACTTTTTCTGCAGTGAGGTGACTACGCCCCCCCTGGGCTAAAAATTATTTTTGGCTAACACTTTTTCTGCAGTGAGATGACTACACCCCCCTGGGCTGAAAATTATTTATGGCTAACACTTTTTCTATAGTGAGGCGATTACGCCCCCCTGGGCTGAAAATTATTTTTGGCTAACACTTTTTCTGCAGTGAGGTGACTACGACCCCCTTGGGCTAAAAATTATTTTTGGATAACACTTTTTCTGTAGTGAGGCGACTACGCCCCCCCTGGGCTGAAAATTATTTTTGGCTAACACTTTTTCTGCAGTGAGACGACTACGCCCCTTGGGCTGAAAATTATTTTTGGCTAACACTTTTTTTGCACTGAGGCGACTACACCCCCCTGGGCTGAAAATTATTTTTGACTAACACTTTTTCTACAGTGGGGTGACTACACCCCTGATTTTCCACAGTGGGGCGACTATGCCCCTGATTTTCCACAGTGAGGTGATTACGCCCCTGATTTTTCGCAGTGAGGCAACTGCGCCCCTAATTTACTACAGAAGGGCGACTGCACCCCCTTGTCACCACAAAACAACACATTTTGAAAGGTAAGACTATCATTTTGACTTTGGTTTTTTGCTATTTTTAGATATTAACTCACTAATACTGTTCATGCAAGGATATTGGTGTTTTTTGCTAACTTTTTGCAGCATATTTTTGTGAAGTTGATGAAGAAAGCAGGATAAAACATCTAACATTTGCTTGCAGGGCTATCTGTTCACTCAAACTTTTTAAAATATCCTCGCTGTTTGCTTTAATCTAAGAACATTGTTTAATTAGGGGGAATAATATTCATTGCTTGTTGTATCTATCTTTTCTGTTACCCAAAGGGAGCATTAGCTTGTTTTCGCTTTCCCCTTGCACTTCGTGTGAGCCTGGGGAGTAGTTGGAAATAGTTAGTGCTTCCTTTCTAGTGGGACTTTCTTGGGGATTTCATCACCCTAAGGGACAATTCCAACCACATGTACCGGCGGGGTATATAAAGGGGGGAGAGTGAAAGCTGTACCCCAATCCAGTTACGTTGTAATTGGCGGAGCATCGAAGCTAGGGTGATACCTAGATAGATGTGAAGAGTTGGTATGAGCCCTTCAGTATATCGCTGGGGTTCCCGACTCATGCTTGTGATGGGTTGGTGTTCATAGTTGTGCCTCACGTACCAAGAGTATATTGAGGACTCCCTAGAAACCTTGTGCATCCTAGATTAAGACCTCTTTGACCATACCCTTAACACTAATCGTAGGATTATGTTTGCTTGAGAGTGTTTTCTTGTGAGAAACCAATGAAATTTTTGACAAATTGACCTTATCATTGTCATTTTAAAGTCCTTGCCATAGTCATTTTCATCAAACCAAGTCTCGAATTTTCTGCAGTGGGGCGATTACGCTTCTGATTTTCCGCAGTGAGGCGACTGCGCCCCTGATTTTCCGTAGTGAGGCGAGTGTGCCCCTGATTTTCTGTAGTGGGGCAACTATGCCCTTATTTTTCTGCAGTGAGGTGATTACACCCCTGATTTTCTATAAAGGGGCAAATTTTCCCTCCTGAACACCCAAAATTGCCCCATTTGGATCCGTTTAGCCTCTAAACCATCATTTAACCATTCCCAACCATTATCTCATCATCCCAAGCCTCTGTTTCGTCACTCTAAGTCTCCCAAAACCTCCATTTGATCAGTTTAAACATCCATCTTATCATTCCAGACCTCTGTTTAACCATTCTAAATCCCCATTCATTCTCTGCAATCATATTCAATCCATCCGTTCATTTTAATTTCCCCATATTCTATTCAAAAGTCCATACCGTCACCTAACGAACATCATAATTTTACCATTTACATCACCAAACACCACCCATAACCAAACCACCTTAACCTTGTATTACAAAGTGGTTACCCAAATTGACCATAGCACTTGAATTTGATTGTTAGTCTTTAGCTTTGACCCAAATCAATTTGCTTCCATCTTCAGGTGAATTTGGTGTCATAACTTATCATTCTTAGCCAAAGTCAATCCATTTCTATTTTAAGGTGGATTCGGTGCCGTGATCATCCTCTTAATTAATCAAAGCTCTAGGTCACTAAGGGTAACTTTCTTTGATTAAACTCAGGGTCCCTCACATCTTTCGTCATCCAATCATACCCATTCAATCATCCAAATCTATCAAAACCAATCATTTGATCAAATTACCCAATCAATCAAATCACATATGTTCAACCAATGCAATCCTATTGATCTTAATAATCTAATCCAATTCAATCAAAATCCAATCTAGCCAAATAAAATCCGATCCCATCAAAATCCAATCCAATCCAATATATCCAAACAAAGTCTAATCAAAATCCAAATCCCATCAAAATTATATCTCATCCAATCACAATCAAATCATTCGTCAAAAACATCCTTATAATCCATCCGTAGCACATTTGCGTGCCCGTTCAAACTAGGTCACAAGTTAAGAGACAAATGGAACAACAAGGTCAAAATTCCCAAGCGAACATGTCTCAAGACCTTAATAACAATACAAATCCCACCAATGGTGCAAATATTGCTCAAGATCCTAATGTCCCCCAAGATCCTCATAATGGTACTTCATCACACTCCAACATTAAAAATCAGAACAACTCACCACGGTGAAGAGAGTATGGCTAATCAACCTGAACTCACACTTGAGGAACATTTTAGTAATCCCGCCAATGTGCAAATGACTGACCGTCTGTTTGAAAAACACGGGGAAGAAATTTTGGCCCACCTAATTGAGAAGGGTGTCAAACCCCCCTCAGGTGTTGACTTGTCCAAACATAGGAGTTCCCCATCTAATGTACTCCAAATTTCACAAAATGCACCAGAAGGTTTGTACTTCCCCAATGCTCCTCTAGTTGAGGGTTGGAATAAACCTGAATTTGGAAATGTTGTTCTCTATTAGGTTAGCCATCCCCCACACACTTCAACCTCAGTTATGGGAAGTCCTCAAATTCCTGATCCCAATAATCCTTTTGCCCATGGTATGCCACAAAATGTTCCACAACCTCCTCCATTAACGTTAACAACACCCCCTCTTTCGAATCAACCTATAGTCAACAATGGGGGCACCCCATTTTCCACATTGCCTCCACCTCCTGGGGCCACACATCTACCATCATCCTCATATACATCTCAACAGCTTCACCAATCCAATGTTCTGCCTCAATTACCTCCACAAGGCACATCCCAGCAGAACGTTTCGGGTGGTACCCAACAACCCCCTCAACAAAACGCTTCTACGCTACCTCAGCCATCTCATTGGAAACAACCTATACATAATGCTTTGGTGTCTTCACAATAGCCACCCTACCAACCACAAGGCAATCCATCTTGACCTATTGCTAAGACCATATCCCCCTTTCTAGCATCCATTTTGCGTCCGCAGGAGCAACTGTAACACAACATCCCATCTGGACCCATACAATAGTTAACATCACAACAACTCCCTCAACACTACTACTATCACAATCAACAACAATTTAACCAAGAACTGCTTTATGCGACCTCCCAACAATCACAATAGTACCTTCAACACCAACAAACCAATACACAACATCCCATCCAAGCTCCTCCACAGCTCACCCCACACTTTTATCAAACAAATCTATACTATACCCCACAACAATAGCCCCCGTGTCAACAAAATCCCCCATCTTACCAATAAGGCATGTCATCATCCAACTATCCAAATCTGTATTTCAATAATCCGACGCTCTCTCAGCAAGATCCTTTATCATCCTATCATCAATATCCCCCCAACCCACCACCGACCAACTCAGATTTGTTGGAAATCAAAGCTGCTCTGAAAGATCTTCAACCTGGGGCTGCCAAACAATCATTCAAATTTGAAGACATATGCCCATATCCATTTGATCCCTCCATCTCATTAATCCTGTTTCCCAAACATTTTGAAATACCAAAGTTTGACAAATACAAGGGAAACAAAGACCCTAAGGCTCACTTGTAGGAATTTTACTCCCAATGTCAAGAGGTCATGCACAATGACAACTATCTCTTGCACCTATTCCCACAAAGCCTAAAAAGCCATGCCCTGGATTGGTTCATGACCCTCGAAAAAGGGTCTATAAAAGCTTTTGCAGACCTGTCAGAAAAATTTGTATCCTACTTCTTTTTTAATTTGGAGGACACAAACACCTTAGATCTCCTCAAAGAGAAACATGAGGGGGAAACCTTTACTAGCTACCTACAAAGGTGGTGTGCATTAGCAAGCTGAATGAAGACACCTCTCAAAGAAAAAGACATAGTCACTCTTTTCATGGAAAACTCTCATCCCGACATGGCCCATAATTTTAGGTTACATTGTGTCACCACTTTCACAGAGATAGTGGAAAAGGGACCCGTCCTTGAACGTGCCCTTATTGCCAAAGGACATATCAAAATACATAGTCACCATAAAGAGAGGTCATTTGGCGATAAACCACGATTCTGGAACAAGAACAAGAATGCAGTGAATGACAGCGTGAAAAACACTAAACACGTCCAAGTGGCTAATACATCCCAAAAACAACAACCATCTGTACCTAACGCCATCTCTATACCATAGGGGACACCTCGTCCTCCTCAACAGTTGAACCAGAACAATCAGGGGAACACCAAACATCAGTATGCTCAATTAGGAGAACCTCTGAGTGTTGTCTTTAATAAGTTGTTACAAATCAACTATCCCATCATGTACCCTGTCACCAAGCCATTTGACGAGTCCAAACCCAAGCTCGCATGGATTAAGGAAAATGAGTATTGTGAGTTCCATAAAATCAAAGGACACTCTTTAAACAAGTGTCAGGGTCTGAAAAAACTACGTCCAAGATCTCATTGATCGAGGTGATATCAAGGTTGACCCTAGTCAAGCTTCATCCTCCAATGCTCAATTACAAATATATTAGAACACCTTTCTGAACCATAATCAAGGCCCAAGCACATCTAGCAGTAATCCCCAAGAAAACAACACAAATAATGTAAGCTACAAGAATGTACCCTTCAATTATGAGGGTGTTATTCATTATATTGAGCAGGTGGAACCCTGTGTATCCATGATACATCTTAAAGCCAAAGACCCTTAATGTGTTGTTACTACATGACAAGCCCGTATCACTGTCCTTGCAGCCTCTACACCTGCCCAATCAACTCTTGTAAACTCTCAGTACAACATCCTTGATCACTTAGGAAAGACCCCTGCTCATATATCCATTTTGGATTTGCTTAAATCTTCCCCTATACATCAAGAAATCCTCAACAGAGCCTTACAGGAAACCCGTGTGCCAAATGACATTGACCCCACACAAATCCAAGCTTTGGTGGGACACTTGGCTTCATCTCATCAACTGCACTTCAGCCAAAATGATATGCCAAACATCGATGTCAATCATAATCGCCCATTACATATCAAAGTCGTGGTTGCTCGCCATAAAATAAAAAGAGTCTTGGTAGATAATGGCTCTGCCCTCAATTTGTGTACTCTAAAATTCATAAAACAGGTGGGGTATACTCAAGTGGATTTAAGTAATCAGATCATCACAATCAAAGCCTATGATAATGTAGAAAGGAATTCAGAGGGAATTATCAGTCTTCCTATCCAAGTGGGACATGTGATTCAATACACTACCTATCATGTCCTTGATCTGGACTTGCCATATAATCTCCTCCTTGGTCACCCGTGGCTCCATGCTATGCAAGTCGTCCCCTCCATGTACCATCAATGCCTAAAATTCCTCGTCAACGGACAAGAATTCACCATCTATGCTGACCCCCAACCATTTGAATATTGTCATGCTTTAGAAGTGTCATTTCCCCATTTACATTATTGTCCCGGGGTGGAAATGGGGGCATCCCAGTCATCATCCACTAATCCACCTTCCATCGCAATAACCACTCCATCTTCCACCACTAATCCTACAGTCACCAAAGTCCAGATCATTGACAAAGGGTGTGGTGAATACTAAATGCATACTGCTCTCAATGTCGTAACCATGCCATTGTCACCACACGAGTATGGTCAACCTTCGCATGCTACTCCAAAGGAAGACAAGACCATCACCTTTAGTGGTAAAAACATCCCTACCACCACCTTTAGATCCCCAAGTGTCAAGATAGATGCACTAGAAGAGGACATAAGCCAATGGGTCTACCGAAAAGAACCCCAGCCAAATCCTCCTCTAAGGGAATATTTTCAGGAAACATATCCGTGGTCAGCTAAGTTTGCAGAAAAATATAACTACCAAGGCAGGGGCCTAGGTAAAGAAGAACAAGGGTGGTTACAACCTATTGATACATCAAACCTACCAAAGAACATAGGCATTGGATACGATAAAAAATAGAAAGGCCCTGCAACATTGTCTAATACCTCCTATAGTGTCACCATGGACAAAGGCTCATTGGAAAATATACCCGAGGAGGAATCCATCATACGTGTGTACGATGATGTCGATCACACTGACTTATCATCCATGTTCGAATGCCTATCCGTCTGCACCATTAGCCTATCCCTTTGCCAGCCCGAGCTTATTGATTGGGACCTATGTAATAGCACACCTGTCAATATGTCTGTAGATACATATGTCAACCTTATGGGATTGGGGGAGGATGAACACTCCAGTCGCAAAAATAAGAATAAGAAAAGTAAAAAATGGTCATCTAGTGAAAACCTCCCTGAGGTGTTTCTTGACCTTGAAAAAGTAAAAATAAAGGATGCATCCAATGGAAAAACCTCGAAGAGGTGCTGGAAGATGGAGATGTTCATCTTCCCCTTGTAGGAACTCAGTTATCTGCCCGATCATCCATTCTAATTGAAGAAACTCAAGAAGTTAATCTGGGTACTATTGAAAATCCTAAAATCACCTATGTGGCTGTCACTCTCAGAGCAAGAGTATCCAATCATCATACAACTACTCCAAGAGGGAATCATCAAATTTACTTGGTCATATTCAGACATGCTAGGCTTAGACCTCACCTTAGTGGTTCATCATCTAGACATTCACCCAGATGCCAAGCCTGTCAAATAAAAGCTCCGCAAGATGCACCCGCAGGTAGCATTGTTAGTCAAAAAGGAATTGGAAAAGTTACTAGAGGCAGGTTTTATTAGACCAATCGACTACTCTGAGTGGATCTCCAATATAGCACCAGTCACCAAACCAAATGGAGATATTCGGATTTGCACAGACTTCAGGGACCTTAACAAGGCCTGTCCAAAAGATGACTTCCCTCTGCCTAACATTGACATGTTGGTTGACCTCACAATAGGACATGAGATGCTCTCCCTTATGGATGGCTTCTCTGGTTATAATCATATTTGAATCGCACCTGTGGACCAACATAAGACCGCCTTCACAACACCTTGGGGCACTTTCTGTTACAATGTTATGCCCTTTGGTTTCAAAAATGCAGGGGCAACATATCAGAGGGCAATGACAGTCATCTTCCATGACCTTATCCATATCATTATGGAGGATTATGTTGACAACTTGTTAGGGAAATCTACCACACAAGCGGAACATCCTGCTGTCCTGAAGCAGATCTTTGAACGGTTAGAACATTACAAGTTGCGGCTAAATCCAAAAAAGTGCGTCTTTGGGGTTACATTAGGAAAATTATTGGGTTTTATAGTCTCCCAAAGGGGTATTGAAGTTGATCCCGTAGAGGTAAAGGCTATTTTGGACATGCCACCTGCACGCAATCTGAAGCAGTTAAGAAGCCTCTAGGGGAAGATGCAGTCCATCCATCGGTTCATAGCCTAGCTAGCAGATAAGTGTCAGCCATTCACTCATCTTCTAAAGAGATATTCCACCTTCCAATGGAACTAGTAGTGTCAGATGGATTTCGATAAAATTAAGGAATATTTAGCTCATCCACTGATCTTGATGCCACCTATCCTAGGAAAACCCCTCCTGCTTTACATCTCTGCTACTTCAGTCGTGCTAGGGGCATTTTTGGCACAACATGATGAGTTGTTCAATGAAAGGGAAATCTACTACATCAGTCGAACATTGGTTGGCTATGAGTTAAATTACTCCCCTATGGAAAAAGCTTGCCTTGCGCTAGTCTTCAACACACAGAAACTCTGTCATTACATGCTCAGCCATCCAGTCAAATTAGTCGCTAAAATTGATCCCCTGAAGTATTTGTTATCTAGAACCACTCTGACTGGCTACATGGCCAAATGGGTCATGCTCCTAAGTGAATTTGACATAGAGTATGTAGAGCGAAAAGCCATAAAAGGACATGTCATAGCTGATCAATTGGTTGAGGCACCATTAATAGATGCCTGCTAGACACTGAATTCCCAGATGAAGAAGTCTACACAGTTACAAAAGCACCAGCTTGGGCGCTATATTTTGATGGCTCATACACTCATAGTGGATCCAGAGCAGGAATTTTATTAATTACCCCTCAAGGTGACTACATCCCAAAATCATTCAGGATAGCATTCCCATGTACCAACAACATTGCAGAATATGAAGCCCTCCTCACCAGCCTTTGAATCACAAAATAGTGGCATATAACTCACCTAAAAGTCTTTGGCGATTCATTATTAGTTGTCAAACAAGTTAATGATGAATTCCTCACAAAAGATGATAAACTATTACCTTATAAATGCATGGTGGATGATTTCAAGAAATACTTCACTTTCATACAGTTTGATCAAATTCCTCGGATACAGAATAAAGCGGCAAATGTAATGGCCACTATTGGTTCCCTAATTGACATGCCTAAAGACCAAACAAAATGTGAGTTTCTTGTCGAACAACTTTTAATCCCTACATATGATATTTCTAAGACTGATATGGTGTGTGATATCATAGGTCCCGCCTCCCCATGGTACTAGGACATATACACCTATCTCCATGATAATATCATACCCCTAAAACTTACACGCAACCAACGCAAATCTTTTATTCATCGCTCTTCCCGATACATCATTGTCGGTGATACGCTTTATCCTCGCGGGTATGATGGAATCCTCCTTAGATGTTTGAATGAGACTGAGGCCTGCACGACACTAATAGAAGTAGATGGTGGTATTTGTGGAGCTCACTCAAATGGTATGGCTCTGGCCAAAAAGATCCTACGAGCTGGATATTATTGGCCTACATTGGAACATGATGCTTGTGAATTTGTGAAGAAATGCCTTCCATGCCAACAACATGCAGATTTGATTCACGCCCTAGCACAAGATCTTTAGCCCCTCCTAGCACTGTGGCCCTTTTCTCAATGGGGTTTCGACTTGATTGGCAAGATTTACCCACCATCATTTGACGTCCATACATTCATAATTACCACCACTGAATACTTCAATAAGTGGGTGGAAGCAATACCACTCTCACAAATCATTGGTGTCCAAATCTCAAAATTTATCCTTTACCATATTCTTTGCAGATATGGTATCCCATCCACCATCCTCTCTGATAACGGAAAACCCTTCAAAAACCAAGCCATGAAACACCTCTGTGACACCTTTCATATCCAACATCGTTGGTCAACGCCTTATTACCCCCAAGGCAATGGTTAGGTAGAAGCAACCAACTAGACTCTTATCCGCATCCTCAAAAAGGTTCTCAATAACACTGGACGAGATTGACACCTCCATATTCATCCTGCCCTCTGGGCATACCGCACATCCATTCGCACCTCGACAGGTGCCACCCCCTATTCTTTAGTATATGGTGTTGAAACCATCTTGCCAATTGAAGTTGAGCTTCCATCACTAAGGATTTCTTTGAAGAATCTTATCAGCGAAGAAGATGCTCGTGTTGCACGACTTGCACAGCTAGAATTACTGGATGAACAAAGCATGAAAGCCTATAATCACCTGTAAGCATACCAAAATCACCTCAAACGTAATTACAATAAAAAGGTCCATCCTCGACAATTCTAGGTTGGTGAGCTTGTTCTTAAAGAGAACAAGCACACTCAACATGATCGTAATAAAAAGGGAAAACTTGAGGCAAATTGGTTAGGGCCTTATATCATAGCTGCCAAATATGGATCTGGGGCCTATAGGTTGACTACCCTTGAAGGAGAACCCCTTGATGAACCCATAAACATAATACATCTCAAGAAGTTCTAAGCCTAAGTCCTCTTGGTAACCCCACCTAATCAAGAGAAAAAAAAATTAAAAAAATATAAAAATAATAAAAAATCCAAAAAATAGTAAAGAAAAATAAATCTATCCTATGGTGAAAACCACCTCTTGGTGGCACCTTGGATAAGTATGGATGGTGAAAACCTGGTAACAAGCGTCATCCATAGAGGGCTTAATCATTATCTACCTGACATCCTAGTTATTTTATGCTTTCATCCACACTATCGTCCTCACCCACCTCAGCCTAGGCCACTTGGTATATATTGAGTGAGCATTGGACAACCCATCTACCCTATCCCTCATCCTGAGCATTTTAATATCCAACTTTGAGCTTATGTAATTCATTCCCTTTGTTGATCAGTCTGTGTCACCATATAGGATCATCCATCGTGTTGGTCTCCATCTAGATCTCATCCTTCCGCATCACTAGTCAAACTACGTTGCCCCTGTGATATCACGTAGGCAAGGCTGATCATTTGATCTACCCCTAGGGTATTTTGATCATCGTGTCTTGGTCATCCATCATTCACCTTCATCATCCTCTTTTTACTTTATCCATGGTATTTTTATGAACTACAAGGGCTCTGCGCTTTCACCCCAGCCCCTAGGTCTGTAGGATGTGTTAGTCTATGTCCTCATCTGGCCCATTGTTCTCAAATAAAATCCTAACATTATCAAAATATTTAGTTAATGAAAAGCATCTGGTGTGAAACTGGGTCATTCTAGTTTAGTATCCATCATCGGTCTCAATAGGATGCATCCTTCTTAGCAGACCTTATTGATCCTATCCACCACCCTGATCTTATGGAAAATGACGTTTTGATTTTAATTGTGATCTTTTGATGTTTTGGAATTTATTTGTCATTTGATCTCACTATCAACACTTGTCATGGTCACCTTGATCCATCATATCATGGTGTGCTTTGACTAGTCGACATATGGGTTCATCTTGGTCTTTTCTTTGTTGCTGCCTTTTCAATTGTCCCACGTAGTACCCACCAGGATCCATGAGGTCTTGTGTTACGCTGGGGCATCCTTGTGTGTTTGTGGTTATCTAAATGCCTGGCCCGACCATGGTCATCGTGACCTTGGGGTGATGGGATAACCTCCTTTTTCTTGTCGTGTTTGTTTCATGCATTGGATGCCTACTGGCCTTGGTCTTATATATCAGGGTATCTAGTATCTTATGCTATAGCAAATATTAATGCTCCAAAGATGGCAACTCATATTAGGATTGCATTTCATCATTTGTTGCATTACATTCACCCTCTGAATTTGGTTGTACAAATACCTTATCCCACTCTTTCCCATTCTTCTCAGGATATTAGTAATTTTTGACAGATGCCAAATGACACCCATTTTCACAATCACTACATACCCACCTTCCATAATCCTGTCAGTTCTTATTGGCACTTATGACCATGCGTTATTTCCTCTAAAAAATTATGAAAGCATTATTGCATATCAAAGTCATTCTATTAACCACACATACATCGCCACCTGCATCACTACAAGTTAGAACCACATATATATTGCCACCTGCATCACAAAGTGTCAAAATCATAATACATCACATCCTGCGTATATAAAATATTCATACAAAATCCATCATACACATATATATACATGACAAATAAGTTAACTGAGCATCCATACATATAAATCATCATAGATACAACATGTGTGCATATCATATCACCATATCTGCATCAATAAAATCATCCATATTCCACAAATACATACACCCAATCATCCACATAAGCATCTAATATCATACACATGCATACAATCACCCATCACAAAAGGAAACATACAACATAATGCCAATAAGAACTGTCCCATGTCATAGTCAAAGTAATATAATGTGTGTCACATGTCCATCATACATCAAAATCTATCATATATCCATCACATAATAAACTACAAAATCCAGAGATATGGAACCTCTCTGATCTCTGTCGATAAATCCTACATACTCTACCTTGTATCTGTCAAAAACTCAGTAACCTGTCACCTCTTGAATGAGCTACCCACATTTGATCTCTGTGGGGAATTTGGTACTGATCTCTTGCCTGGTGTAACACCTGGTGAATCACTGTAGCCTCGAGTCCATGTCCCCAGTGACTGGGATGGTGTTGGCATCTAGGGTGCCTGTCGGGTATACTGAAATATCCACTGGGTCGGGTCTGGAACTGCATGGTGGTATTTGGCCATCCAAAATCCTGCCTATCTCGCATTCTCCTCTCGCTCCATAACCTGAACCTGAGCAGTATTCTGCTCTTGATGATACCTATCCCAATCCCTCATAATCACTCTCCTCTCCTGCTCCCAGGCCTCTTGGGATAAGCGTAACTGCGCAATCTCTGCCTGCATCTGATCTCTCATCTCCTCAGCAGCCACTGCCCTGGCTACTGCTGCATCTCTCTCCCCCTATAATCCATGCATATCCCTCCCCATCACATCACTGACCTGCATAGACTGCCACTGTGCCACTGTTGCATCCCGCTCCCCTTGCAGTGTCTACATCCATATCTCTACAGTATCTCTCTCGCTATGCTACTTGTGACCGAACCACTGCTCCATCCCTCTCCCCTTGCAGTTCCTAGACTTTCAACACCGTTGCATCTTGCTCTCCTTGCAACACTAATACCTCTGAGGCTGCCTCGTCTCTCCTCCTCTGAAGAGACTGAATTTGTACCTCTACCAACTCTCTCTCATCTTGTAGCACCTGAACTCGCGCCTGCACTGTGTCCCTCTCTGCCTCCACTACCTATACCCGTGGTTGTGCTACATCCCTCTCTGCCTGCATAATACAAACCTACTCCCTCGCCTGTCTCTCCCTCTCCTGCATCACCCCCATCTCTCCCACCGTCTGCTCTAAGCAAAACACTGTCCCGTAGCTCATCTCGCTCCTGCCAGAGATCATCCACCTACTGCCCACTACCTGCTGATACATGATCAGTCATCCCCACCGACTCCCCTCTGGCCTGCAATATAACGGTCTTCGCCTGTAATCTGTCACGGTCCCAACTGACAGTAGCTAACTCATCTCATAGCCCCTGTATGTCAACTTGTAGTACCTCCCTCTCCCTCCCCATCACCTCTACCATAAATCTATAATCCCTTTGACTTGCTACTGGTGCTCTTGATAGCTCGACCCTGAGTCTGATCACCTCTACCTCTGCTACCCTCAACCTCTGATCTATACTCTGAAGACTCTCCATAGTGTCTGTCAGCTGAACAATCGAATCTCCTGAGGTAATGACGAGAACCACCGTCAATGGCTCTGCATCCCAAATATCAATATCTGACACATCTCTGTCTATCTCCATAGCATCATCACTCTCTCTACCCTCCTGCTCCTACTAGTCCTCCAAGTCCTCCATGGAAGGATGGACCTGCACTCTCCACGGCTGACCATGCCTCCCCACTCTCATCAATCTCCTCGGCTCTCTTATCTCTGGCCGCTCCTCATCCTCACTCTCCCCTATCTCTACAACGAGAGGCTCCTGCCCTGATACCATATGCCCCCCCTTTGTCATCCCCTACTCCCCATCCTCCTTGACCGACTCTTGGCCTCAATCTCCTCTTGGGCCCCATCCTGGTGACCACTCCCACCCATCCCCTCCGGCTTTGTCATAGTCTGTATCCTTATCAGTCTCCTCCTGCCTGCTATTCTCTCTGGCTGATTCCTGGCCTCAGTCTCCTCTTGGGCTCCCTCTTGCTATCCTCCCCCTCCCATCCCCTCTTGCTCTATCATGGTTTGTACCCTCATCAGTTGTCTCTTGCCCACTATCATCTCCAGCTGACACCTAGCCTCCATCTCCTCCTGACCTCCATCCTGCTATCTCTCCCCTCCCTACTCGGCCTGTACCAACACTCTCCTCTATCATACCCTACCCCCTATACCAGTCTGCTGGCCCGCTCTACCCTCCACTGAGTGTATCATCTCCACCTTTGAATCCTGTCCTCCCACATCTGGCTCAGGATCTCTCCCACCCTCTTGTCATACTGCCTCTCTCACCTTCCTCTGTTGCCCCCTAGTCATCCTCCTCCTCCTCCTCCTCACTGCCTGTGCCACTGCCTCCATCCTCTCTCCTCCCACCTCCCACCTGGGACCTCTCCCACCCTCATGTCGTACTCTCTCTCTAGCCCCATGGCACTCATCCTTTGATCCAAATTCTGTGACTCCTACAATAGGCACCAATGGTGTAATCCTCTCCCATTGGTGGTTGTGAAACCACCAGTCATATCGCTCTGTCACCCCTGCATCCTCTGCTCCCAAACATCTCCCCGAATAGACTACTAGCACTATTTCCGCCCATGATGCTCTGGCCTCCCTCAGGCTAATCGCACGCCCCCATGGTTGCTCTTTGGTGAGCCGCCGAAACATCATTGGCGCACCAGGGATATCTTGTGTTAGCCCAAACTGTCTCATCACCCTATCTAGTCGGTGCAGCTCCACTATCTGTGGAAGAATCCCAATCAGGACACACTAAGCCATATAGTACCCACTCTGTCTCTCAGTCTACTCTCTCCATCCCCTGAAGCGTCGATGCATATAAGGTCGCCACACTATGTCTCCCTCCAAATCATCCACCATCCTCCTCCATCCCTCCACATCTCCCAACCCCCTATGCCGAATAACATAGCCCCTTGCCTCTCCATACCCCCATGCCAGCGGCTCTCTATCATCCACATCTCCCTCCCTAACAATAATCGGTCTCATCACCATAATATGCTCCCATGCCCACACTTATAGCAGGGTTATGTGTGTCAAACTCACTGCCTCCTGATAAAAAATCAGATGCATATCTCTATACAACTGGGCTAGGACACAAGCACCCTGCGCAATCTGTCCCGCACGCCACTCAACAATGTGTCGAATCACCTCCATAAACCTCAGATTGCAATACCGCCTGCAATGATCTAGCAACAATATTCCACTGATCAACCCAGCTAGTTATAAAGGCAAAGGTGATACTCCCATTGTCAGACATCTATCTAGATCCAACTACGGACCCTGAAGAGGTAGGGCAACATGTCCAAATAGCACTGTCATAGTCTGCTCTAACTCGGCCCCGCTCGACACTACATCACTCAACAATATCCCTGTTATTGGTAGCTTCAAGATGCGCCATACATCCTCTAATGTCATCGTCATCTCCCCCGTCGGCAGATGAAATTTCGATGTCTCTGAACTCCATCTCTTTATCAGGGCCGTCAGCATCGCTCGATGTGCCCTCATCACTGACACCTTTAAAAAATGCAATAACTCCGCATGCTCTAAGGCCGCATGATCCACGCCCGTCATCGCTGTTATAGTCACTGTCAGTGCCTCCGACCATCGCTCATGTGTCCGTATCTACCCCAAACCCTACATCCACACCAACCATTTATCAGTACACAATCTTCCCGGCCCCGGGACATCTTTACTTTTATTCTTTCTTCATCCTCATCTTGCCCCCATCGGAGCGGTCTCTTCTTTCTGACCTCCATCGCCCTATCCTTCTCCCCCCTTTTTTTCTTTCCGCGATGACTCCGCCCCCGCTAGGGGCGGCCCCGCCTCCGCTCCCACGGCGGCTTCGTTCATGCTCCCAAGGTGGCTTTGCCCTCATCAGGGCCTGTCTGCCTCGGGTTGCCGTGGCATTTCCACCCCGGGCTACTGTAACTGGGGCATCCACACCCCAGCTTGGGGCAGCGCTGCCCCAGCTCGGGGTGTCTCTGCCCCGAGCTGCTGGGGCGAGTTCACCCCAGCTCGGGGCGTGTCCGCCCTGAGTTGCCGGGGCATGTCTGCCTTGCGTTGTTGGGGTGGCCCCGCCCCAGCTCGGGGAGGCATTTCCCCTGCTGGGGCGTGTCCGCGCCCCATTGCCGAGGCGGCTCCACCCTAGCCGGGGCGTGTCTGCCTTGTTGCCGGGGTGGCTCCGCCCTTGTCGGGGCATGTCTACCTCATGGCCGGGGTGACTCCGCCTGTGGCCAGGGCATATCTGCCCTAGCTCGGGGCGCATATGCTCCGTTGTGCGACAGCGCGCCCTCCCCCCCCCTAAAATCTACCTTTCATTATTTTTTTTCCAAATTCTATGATCTACCCATTTTCCTATTCCCCCTCGCTCACCAAACCCATATTTTACTTTTTCTTTACCTATCTTTAAACCATGTTAAATATTTAAAATACATAGCATGGGTTTTCGTACTCACCTTGCGGGGCACCGCAAAGTGGGTCCAGCGTCTCCGCAGGTCATCTGCTCGGTGAATAATCTCCATGTCATAAGCCCGCGACATTGTTGCTTCATCTACTCTCCCTCTTCTTTACCCTTTTCTCACTTGCTACAGTAACAATGAGGCAAGGTAATTCTTCAAATTACCTTTGAACCCCTCTTTTCCCCCCTTTTTCAAATAAAAGGTATTTTTTACCTTTTTTTCTTCCAACTAATCCCATTCTTTCCCGAAGCTGCCATTTGCAAACCGTACGTCCTATCAACTCCATTCAAAAGTAAAAGTTGCTTAATTTTTCTCCCTCTATCCAACGGTCTCCTCCATTTCTTTCTATCGAGAAGTCGTCTAGGGCCCCTTATTTCTTCTCCAACCACCCTCTCAAGGGGGCATACCCTATCACTTTCTTCCATCCATTTGAGGTAGGCACTAGGGCATCCCTCTCCTTTTTTCCCCTCCTCTTTTAGGCTGGGGCATCAATCCCTATCACTTTCTTCATCCCCGACACTTTATTTTTCTTCGAAACATTGTTATTTTAACAATATTTCAAAGAGGGGCAAAATGTAGACACCCAAATTTGATCACTCCTATATGATTAAATTTACCTCTTTATTCATCAATTCTGTCAATATTAATCTATTTAATTAATATTACACTTCCCACATAAGACTCTTAAAGTATTTAATTTAATAATTAAACACTTTATCTGGTGCCTTTATCTTCTCTAAATTAAATAAATACACCAATTTATTTAATTTAGTCATCCTAATCTTTTGAATTAAAATCAATTTAAAATTCTTCTTTTCTCCCTCCTTGTCACATCCTCCATAATCCATCTCTAATGTGAATTAATTTAATTAATTCATATTTAGGGTGTGCATCCTCTTAATCAAGGATTAATGTCACATCCTCCTACATTTGCCACTTGTCTCTAATCTTCCATTAATTATCATTATACAGTATTTTCACAACTTTAATCAAAGTCATTAACCACTTTTAAAACCAATTTTTAGTCAATCTTTCATTTTTTCCTTTTTGGGCATTGACCCTCTTTCCCATGAGAATTTTTAATTCTCATTTATTCATCCTATGTCTCTCTCCTCCCTGTGTGAATTTTTAATTCACATTTTGCCTTTCCAAAGCTTCTAGAATGTTTGACATGTCACCTCATGCACATGTGACCAATTCCCACCTTTTTTGAGACCCTCTCTTATCCATTAGATTATCCTATAAATGTGAATTTTTAATACACATTTATTTCTCCAACCTCTTTCTCTTTTCCCATGGAGATTTTTGAGAAATTCCAAAAATTTTCAAGTGTCATTTTCACTCCCACTTGGGGATAAAAATTTCCTTTTAAAAGAAATCTTCTCACTCCCCAAGGTACTTAGGAGGTACTTGTCCTTCCTCCACATCATGTACCTCTCTTCCACATCACCTACATATCATCCTACCTTTATCCATTTCACAATCCACATGTCAAGATGTGAGGGCTTGTGAGTCCTCAACTCACCTTAGCTCTTCATCTTGGATTTTTTGGATAAATCTCAACCATTGAATTCTCTAGAGAATTCAAGTTTCTTTATAAATACCCCTTCCTCTAAGGCATTTCCAACACTTAGCCATTTTGCAACTAAATGATGCCATTTTGTGCACTCATTTAGCCATCAATTTCATCCATTTTTATTTGCATCCAAGCACATAGTCAAATCCTCCATTTAGCTACATCAAGAGACATCAAGGAGCATATAAATCAATCCAAATCAAGGGCCAACCAAGGAGTTTCAGTTGCAAGAAGGAAGGTATAACCATTTATCTTCATTTAACACTTTCCTCTTTGCATTTACAAATTCCTTAGGCTAATCATGAGGTGTTTCATTATGTTTTCCATTGCATTTTAATTGCTTAGAATAGGTTAAATATTTTGGTATCACAGTTATGTTTGGAGATGATACTGGTGCTAAAAATTGTGGGGTAGGTTTAGTAAGTTTCGATGGAAAGCATCATATTGGCGATGTCTACTATGTTAAGGGCTTAAGGAATAATCTTTTGAGTGTTGGTTAGATGTGAAAAAAAGATATTACCTTATGTTTAAGGATGAGATATGTGAGATCTGGAAAGGATCCAAAACATTGATTGCTACAAGAAAGAAATCTGAAGGGAACATCTATCAACTTAAGGGTGTTGATAGATGATGTTTTATGACTTGGATTAATGATAGTTGGTTATGGAATAGGAGAATGTGTCACATGAATTTTGATAACTTGAGAAGGATTAGTGTTGTTCAAGCCATGAGAGATTTACTGAGAAATACAGAGTCTGCCTATGCTATTTGCAAGAATTGTTAGTTTGGAAAGCAAACAAGAAATCATTACAGATTAAAGGAACAGTCTACTACCAGACTACTAGATTTAGTTCATACAGATATTTGTGGTCCTATAAGAGTAAGAAGTCTACTTGGTGAAAGGTACTTTATGCTTTTAATTGATGATTATTCTAGATATACATGGGATAAATTTCTTAGAGAGAAATCAGATGCATTAGATAGATTCAAGGCATTCAAAGCTATGGTTGAAAATGAAGTAAATTTGAAGATAAAATAATTAAGGTCTAGTAGAGGTGGAGAATTCACCTCCCATGAGTTTAAATTTTTTTTTGGTGCATGGAATAAAAAGACAGTTATCTGCTCTAAGAACTCCTCAGCAGAGGAGTCATTGAAAGGAAAAATAAAATAGTTCATGAGGCTGCTAGATAAATGATTACTGAGGCTGGTTTACTAGAAGTTTACTAGAAAGAAGATATTCATATTGGTGTTTATGTATTCAATCAAGTTCAAGAAAGAGAAAATAGTACAAATACTCCCTATGAGCTATGGCATGGAAGAATTCCTACTGTTAAATATTTCAAGGTATTTAGAAGCAAATGTTATATCAGAAGAGATGAAGAAACTTTGGGTAAGTTTGATGCAAGAAGTGATGAAGGAATTTTTCTTGGATATTATACTAATAGCAAGGAATATAGATGTTTCAATAAAATACTGAGAAAGATTGTGGATAGTTCTAATGTCAATGTTGATGAGACAACAAATAATTCTAGTGACATTGATGGATATGTATTTGATGAACCTGATTGTGTAAGAATAGAAGAACTTATGGAAGAACAAGAAAAATATGAGCAAGGGAAGATGGATGAACATAATGAAATAGAATATGTTCTGGTGATGTCCCCTAAGACATCGAAATATGTACAGAAGAATCATTCAGAAAGTCAAATTATTGGAAACAAGACAAAAGGTGTGTTGACTAGAAGCAGAGTTGCTGCTGAAGTGAATCTATGTTTACTTTATGAGATTGAACCAAAGATTTTAAGTGAAGCTTGTAAAGATTAAAATTGGAAGGAAGCAATAAAAGAACTTATGTAGATTGAGAGGAATCAAACTTAGGAATTGGTCCCAAGACCGGCAGATAAAAACATCATTCGATCGAAATGGGTATTCAAAAATAAGTTGAATGAGAAAGGAGTTGTTAGAAACAAAGCGAGGCTTGTGTGTAAAGGGTACTCACAAGTATAAAGCATATATTTTTTAGGAAAATTTTGCTTCGGTAGCAAGAATGGAAGCTATAAGGAAATTTTTGGTATTTTCTGCTCATAAAGACTTTAAGGTATATCAGATGGATTTCAAGTCAACATTTTCGAATGGTGAACTAGAAGAAGAAGTTTAAATGGAACAACCAAAAGGATTTCAGTTAACAGATCAATCAGATATGGTGCATAGATCGAAGAAAGCTTTATATGGGTTGAAGCAAGCTCCTAGAACATGGTATGTAAGGTTAGACATGGATTTGATTCAACAAGGTTTTAACAAAGGTACGATAGATAGTAATCTGTACTTTAAGATTAAAAATGATAGAATCTTGATTATAGTAGTGCATGTTGATGACATTATCTTTGGAGGAAATGAAAATATGTGCAAGAGGTTTGTGGAAGAGATGCAAAAAGAATTTGAAATGTCTATGTTTGGGGAGATGAATTTATTTCTTGGGCTATAGATTAATCAAACATAAAAATAAATTTTCATTTCATAGTCTAAGTATGTGAGAGAGATGTTGAAGAAGTTTGGGATAGATGGTTCCAAACTGGTAAGTACTCCTATGGTGACTAGTTGCAAATTGGGCAAAGTTGATGATTCACCTAAGGTTGATCAAAGCAAGTATAGATCTATGATTAGTGGACTATTGTATTTGATTGCTACTAGACCATAGTATCATGCATGCAGTTTTTCTTGTGGATAGATTTCAAGAAGACCCTAAGGAAACTCATGTTGCTGTTGATATATTTTTTTGGATATTTGAATGACACTCTAGATTATGGATTGTGGTATCCTAAAGATATTGAATTTACACTTAGTGCCTATACAAATGCAGATTGGGTTGGATGTGTAGATGACATAAAAAGTACAAGGGTGGTGTATTCTTTCTTGGATGCAGATTGGTGGCATGGTCAAGTAAAAAAGAAAGATTTAGTCTCCTTGTCTATTGTTGAAGCTGAGTATATTGCTCCTACATCTTGCTGTACACAAGTTCTATGGATGAAACAAACATTGAAAGATATCACCATGGAATATGATGATCCCATTTCTATTTTATGTGATAATACAAGTGCAATTAACATTTCAAAGAATCTGGTGATGCACTCGAGGACGAAGCATATATCTATTGAATATCATTTCTTGAGAGAGAAGGTCATGGAGAATGATGCAAAGCTTGAGTATGTTTCGACAAAGGATCAAATTGCTAATATTTTCATGAAGGATCTTCCTAAAGATACTTTTGAGTATCTCCAGGAGAAGTTAGGGGTTGTTTCCCCTCCTTTCTATAACTAGACGCATATGGAGATGCATTAGTCTAGTGGACCTATGGATCTATCTTTCTTCTTGGCTGATGTTTTGGTGGCTACCTCTTAGGGGGAGCAGGTAGTATTAGGTGTTGTCATTATGAGTATTCCTTTTTTTTCATGTCATGGAGAAATAAATGTAAAATATTCTTTTTCCTTTGCCATTGATGTCAAAGGGAGAGAAGAAACATGTAAAAAAGGAAAGGAAGAATGGGAGAAGAAGCATGCGAAATGAAAGGAAGTGTACAAGAAATTATCTACTAAGGGGAAGAAACAAAAAAGTTTATTCATAGCTTGTATGTTGTCTTTGATATTTTTTCACATCATGTGTTGCCATCAATGACAAAGGGGGATATTGTTGCATGAATGGAAATATTGAAGGTATTGTCATTGATGTCAACCGGTCAACTGGTTATCAACTAGTTGTTGGCTATATATGTCGAGGATATTGAGAAAATTGTAATGAAGATATGTTGCAGGTGTTCAATGGCTGCTCAGGGTTTTGGTCTAGATTTAATCCTATGTTTGTGTGGTTCATAAATGTTGTTCATGGTTGTTAGAAGATGCTATATCCATATTTTTGGTTGTTGATTTGTTGTATAGTGCAAGTTGTGTTCAGTAGTTGTGAACTGTGGTTTTCTATGTTTCTAGTTGAGGTTTGAGAGAAATGTTGTTGGTCCATATTTCTCTTTGATGAATTCTTGTGACTTGCTATTCTAAAGTTGAGTTGCCCTAATTGTATTGAAGATAATTTTGGCATTTGGAAAGTTCGTGCTTAATGGTTCTATGTGTTTTACACTAGTTTGGCTGACCTTGTGTGAAATACTACTTTCAAGGTTGACGAAGCATGTTGGATCTATTTGGGTCCCTATGAAGCATGTGTTTGGGTTGCCCTCATTCTAATTCCACTCTAGAATGTTTTGGCATCGACCTAATTTGAATTTGGATTTGGATGGCCGACTTTGGATATGTTTCAAAGTTGAAGATGGTATAAATGCAAGATGAGTTAAGTGATAGAAAATATACAAGAGTGAAGAATAAGAGAAATAAGAGAAAAGAGAAAGTGTAGTTTGGTGCGACATTGATTCTATTTATTAAGTGTGTTTGTTATGAGTGTGGAAGATTAGTGTGAAACTTAATGCTGAGTTTTTGGATGCAGTGAGTAGAAGGCAAGCTCTATCATTCATGCAACTAAATTGAGTGATTGTGGTGGAATACTTTGTTGCATTGGGATTTTAGTCTCTTTGTAACAAGTCTTCTTTGTATCTCTGTAGTAGTGAGCCCTTCGGGTTGTTAGCCCTGTCGGATAGTGAGTCCTTGTTTCAGACAGTGAGTACTTGTTTCAAGAAGTGAGCCTTATTTTAGGTAGTGAGCCTCTTGCAATCGGCTTTGATATTCTCTATAGTGTGAGTTAATCCTCACTGTGGTTTTTCCCTCATTGGGTTTTCCACATAAATCTAGTGTTATTGTGTTTATGTGTTGGATTTGAGTTTCTGCATTGGCATTTGATGATTAATCATTTAAGTAGTATCAAGTATTAGTTTCAATGTTTTAATTAAAGGTTTAATTATGTGACAACTAATTCACCCCCTCTCAGTTATCCTATTCAACACCTTTTCCTCCAACTTGTTTTGAAGAGACCACAAATTCACATTAATTTGGTTCATTTCCAAAAAAAGTACTTGGACAGTTTAAATTGTCTCATAGCACCCTCCTTCACTAGACCAAGCACATTGTAAATTTCCTCTCAATTGGTGTTGAAAACATTTAAATACTCAAATAACTCATATGGAGGAGGACCCTAGTCTTCATGAGACAAATCAATATACTAGTCCATTTTATTGTTGTCTTTAGACTTACCTCTCTCCTAGTCATTTCCATAATATTTTATTTTCTCTTTGCCTTTATGCTTCCATCTCTCCTTCCCCTCACCAAGAGAAATATTGTTAGTGACAATCTACATGAATAATTAAAAATATTTGAAAATTCTAAAATATTCTATATGAATTCTTATTTGGTGCATCTCTTGGAATCTAGCTCCACTTTTGTTAGTTTAGAGAGAAGAGGAACCCTAGGCTTAAAACTAAGGAAAAATCTAGTTTATGAATGTTATCATTAGTGGGAGTAAAATGAATCACTTGAGAATTATAGAAGAGTTAATGATGCTTTCTCTATGTGGTTGGGAAAGATGATGGAAGGAGATAATTCTAAAAGGTTATACTTTTAAGATCATGGTGCAGTCAATAAACATGGAATCTAGCCACCACTTGTAGTGGAGTTGGCTAGGGATTGGGGTTTGCATCCCTTGAGATCATAGGTTCAACTCCGCTTCATAGTGGGAAAGGCGAGGTTCAGTAAAAATTGTGCTAGTTCCTACTCTACTGACCCGAGGTTTAGGAATGGAATTTTCCCCTAACCTCCTTGAGGTTAGATAAATTTAAAGCCATCACTTGTAGTGGAGTTGGCTCGGGATTGGGGTTTGCATCCCTCGAGGTCATAGTTTTGACTCTGCTTTGTAGTGGGAAAGGCAAGGGTCAATAAAAATTGTGCCAGTTCCTACTCCGCTAAGCTGTGGTATAGGAATGGAATTTTCCCCTAACCTCCTTGAGTTTAGATAATTTGAAGCCACCACTTGTAGCGGTGTTGGTTGGGGCTTGGGGTTTGCATCCCTTGAGGTCACAAGTTTGACTCCACTTCATAGTGGGAAAGGAAAGGGTCAGTAAAAATTGTGCCAGTTCTTGCTCTGTTGGCTTGGGGTGTAGGAATGAACTTTTTCCCTAACCCCCTTGAGGTTAGATAATTGAAGAGAAGAGAATGGAGGCTACTGCAATGGCTCTTGCTCCTTCCAATGGTGCATTTTCAATTGCTCCTTGTATTCCATAGAGATCCTGCCCACTTGCTGCGAATGCTAGCTCACATTCTACAATGCCAAGCATTGTTGAAGACCACTTCAAATGATCCTTGCTTGCTTGCTTAGAAAGGTTTCAATCTTCTCTTATAGGTGGACTAAATGGAGATTTTTGGCCTTTTTTTTCATGTTAGCCTCCTCCACAAATTTTAGGGAGCAAGAGTCCCTCTTCAGCTGGGTTTCTTTCTTTCTCCCTGAATGCCTCGACAATGCATACAAATGGTTCAATGCCCCCTGCATCAATCTGCAACCTTCTTGGAGATTTTTCCCCTCATATGTGGTTTTGAAGCCTACTTCTTTGTTGGGAAAATCTTCTTATTTACAATGACCCTCCACTAAGGCCTTGCCACCATTTGCAAATGATTCATATCTATCTCAACTATTGCAAATGATCTATAAATAGGATTGGATTCTTCCAAGGTCTCTACATCTAGAACCTCCATTGAAAGAACTGAATTCTCTTTCAAGTGACTGGTATGTGCAAATATGCATGTACCTCCTATTCCTTTCAATGTTCTTCTTGATTTAAGAGGACATATGGGTCTACACCCAAAACCTCTTAAATGTGCAAAGACATCCCCTGTTCTGGATTTGGGGATGAAGTGCTACAAGAAGATGAATATTTCTTTGCTTATTCTTTAATATGTTACTTTAATAAATTTTGGTCTTCTATTTCAAACTTGAATATCTGGATAAAGAAAAATTGGCATCCCTTATTGCAAAATGTTCCAATATTTTTTTTAGAGCTTAGGGTTTCTTCGTTACTACTTTTGATTCCACCAAAGATAAGGAATCAATTTTGTTTGACCACCATTGGTCTTGGAATCAACATTACCTTTTTCTTAAACCTTGGTACCTAGCTTTCAACCCTTCTTCTAAATCCTTCAACATCATGTCGGTTTGGGTTTGGCTTCAAAATATTTCACTTCAATTTTGGATCCATTCTTGTTTCAAATCTATTGGCAAATCCTTAGGTTCTTTTTTTGTTGTTGATAAGAAAACTACAAATTTTCTCACACTACTTTTGCTCGAATTTTATTGCACTTGAACCTCTCCAACTAAATTCTTGCTAATATGATTTTGAATGTTGCTAGTTGTTCTTGGACCGAACTGTTGGATTGCAAAGGTCTTCCCTTCTAATGTAGGAGATGTTTCGAAATAGGTCATGTGGTTGCAACATGTCACATCAAAAGTAAATCTGCTAAAAAATAGGCTTCATGGTGGAAAGATGCCCTATCAAAGCCCCCTATACTTGGACATAAATTAATTGATTTTGATGCTTCATCACCAACTCCTTCAACAAATTCTGATGTGAAGATTGTCACATTTCCACAAGAGTAGAAAGAAAACAATTTTGAGAATCATGCCTTCTCAAAGCCCCCTCCACTTGGTTAGAAACTTTTTTCGTCAGGGGCTCCAACAAGAAAACCTAATGAGAAGATTCAGAAATCAAACAAGTTTGGTAGTTAGGGAGAAGTCGTGGAACAAAAATATTCATCAAGTCTAAGATAGATTCGGTGGAAAACCAATGGAAACTTGTGTAGAAATGTAAGAAATCTTATTTCAAATTGTCTCTGGCATTTGCCTTTTGCTCCCATGTTCACATTTAAGGGGATTAGCTTGTAGCTTGTATGGAATTTTGGCTTTGTTTTGCTACCAATTAATGTTGCCTGGCTTTTCCTTTGTAATTTCCTCTTTATATATTAATATATTATATATAGGCTTTACACCTTTTGCCTAAAAGAAAAATAAACATGGAATCTAGTTCATGCAATTATTGAAATTCTCTTATATCATAATCGAGGATTTCCTAGACAAAACCTACAAGTTATCAAGATACCATACCAACAAAATGTTCTAGTTGGATTTTTCAAGATAATTAATGGAGCCACACAAATTGTTGGAATCTATGCACAAATTTGTGGTAAGGTTACCCATTTGTGTTGAAAGATATGTGTACACCAACATCAACTATGCCAAAGACTCATATGCTAAATTTTAATTGCATAATTTTATGTTGAGGCCAGTTAGAAATGTGATTCTCTTGGTAGGATGGATAACTACATCTCATGTTCTCTAAATAATGTTCCAAGAATAGAATATTTCTAGGTTTATTGCATAGATGACCACAAGGTTAGAAGGAGAAACTTTTGTAGACTCACTATTAATTAGATGAAGACCTTAGGTACTCATAGAGTATCTGGCTAGGTAAAATATGATGAATTGGTTTTGTATACCACTTATGATCTAAATAATGTCTTTGATTAACCCATTATTAATTAGAATTGTGTTGAGCTAGAAGAACCCTCCATAAAATTAATATCATAGCATATTTTAGATAACAGTGTTTCCTAGCTAAATTCCTATGTTAAGTAATTAGGGACCCAAGGTGTGACCCTTACCTATAATAGTGAGGTAGGGAAGAGACAAAACTTGAGCTCGGTTGTAAAGAGAAGAATACTATTTCAACGCCTTCCTAGTGAATAAAAGAAAGGTACAAGAAACAACTATTGAGACAAGAGAAGAATCTAGTGCTATAGGAATTTAATTAGAACCTAAAGTAATTATTGTAATAATTTCTCAAAGGATAGCACCCATGGACCATATTTAAGAATAAGGTTCAATAATTGTCATGGCTTAACTTGTCTAGTAGTCACCCACATAATGAGTTCCTTCAAAGACACTAAAAGAGAAAAAACATGTGGTGGTAACACCCACTCGTTCTCCATCAGAGAAAACAAAGTTTATATCTCATCCTTCCATATCCAACCTATTTAGAATAACCAAGGAGTTGGAGGTTGTAGAATTGGCATGGGGAGAGGTAAGCAATATTGGGAAGGATAATTATTCAATCCTTAAGGAGGTAGTGAAAAAAGATCATGCTAGTTAAAAAAAAAAAGTAGTTGGAGAAGTGCATCAAAGCATTTATTCACCTCAACACATTTTTGAGGAAAAAAATAAAGAACCTAAAATAGAACTATTTAAAATTTAGGAAGCAATTGATGACCTTCAAAGAGAAATTATTTCTCCCCAACATCTTTTTGAGGACGTTAGTAAGGAAATTGACACTAGTAAATAGGTTCAAATAGATACACATGACATGGAAAGTCAAGAGGAACTTGCTGAGGGAAATTTGTAAATTTCTAATGCACCTCAAGAAAAAGAGGTTCTAAATAAAGAAGATCAAACAGTCAATCAAGAAATTAATCCACAAGTTGAGTTTGTGCAACCATATCAAGAAGATGAAAATGTCACTTTGGAAAAGGAGGTAATAATGGAAGAGATCAAGAATGAAGATAAAATACAAACATGAGACACGATGGGACATATGAACCTCCAAGGAGTCCAAAACAACCAAAGTCTCTTGAGAAAGCCCTAATGTAAGGATCGAGATCAACATATACTACTACTTCATTGCAGTAGGCCAAGGTAAAAAGGAGAAAACCTATAGAATTTGTTTCAATTGATTTAAAAAGTTTAATAAAAAAAATTAAAACACTTGAGACAAAAGGAAGGATATGGTTCTATCATCTATTAATAGACATGCCTTTAAGTCCAAGATGGTACAAGTAGCTACTCCTCTCGTATCAAAATATGAAAGAGACATGACTCTGAGAGAGTATCAAATTTAAACCATCAATCGAGGATACTAAATGAGATAACATGAGATTGTTGAGCTTAAATCTAATATAGATGATATTGCCTCTTGATTACGAAGGGAAAAGTAGAAGAAACAAGAGTTAAAGAGGAAAATAACTAAAATTCAAGGAGGCTATATTACGAAAATTTTGAGACCTCTATGTGTGTCTCAAGAACTTCCCAAATTTCTTATTTTTATTTAATAAGAAGAAGCATCAACCTTAGAAAAAATGAAGAATATATGAAAAATAACAAAAGGATGGATGCAAATAATGAATTTATAAGGGGAGGATATCATCACACACACTGCTAAACTATGGTCTAGGTCAATCAAATAGAATAGAAAAGAATAAATTAATTGAAAAATATAAGTAACAATAGGATCAAAATGAGATTGAGTTACCCAAGTTTCTTTTTATAGAGGCTTTAGATGATCAATTATTTCTAAAGGAGAAAATCCTAACTCATCAAACAATCTTGAATGTTAGGAAGTGGATTGAGAAATTAAAATAGGAAGAACAATTTATAAAAGAAATAATAATTGATAGAATGACAACTCCAAAGACATGGCTAATGATCTAAAATATGATGAGGTATAGTGTCATAAATTACCACCACTGAAAATGTTACACTAGGTTTGACACTGTATTTTGTATGTATGGTTAATTTTGTTCATAATATGACCATTTTGTGACTTGATTAAGAAAACCGTGTCAAATCTCTTGACTATTAAAATTTTGGGAGTGTAAAATACTAGGACACTAGAGTGGCGTGCTATTGCCATACATTTGAATTTTAAAAATATTTTAAATCCAAATTTTGGTATTGGGTGCCTGGAGCATTGTACCTTGTTGACCTAGATCAAAAGGTCTTTGATGGGTGTTTAGAAGCATATATAAATAACCCTATTTTTCTCATTTGAAGGTCTAGCTATGAAGGATCTATGTATGAATGTAAGCTCTCTATTCTTCTTTACAATATCGAAGCTCTCTACTTGTGGAATATTATTATTGTAAATACTAACTCTTACAAGTATTGGAGGAAGTTTCTCCTTTCTCCATCAACTCCTTGTGGTCAATTCATGTTGCGACATCAATCAAACAAGGGTTTAACACTTTTTTTTTTATTAGACTGCAGGAATCGGGTAGCACGACCCCCTATAAACTGCAGTGCGCTTGGTAAACTTTTTAACGTGACTGGCGTAATTGGTGCGACACACCTTCTGGTACCACGGGGGTGGGGGAGACTAGACCTCGTGACCAACCTCCTGCAACAGGAAATATTTAGCCAACCGAGCTAGGGCCCCAACCCAAGGGTTTCACACTTATGGTAACACTATTTTATGGTATTTATTTATTGTAGTCTTTTATCATTTGTTTTACCTTTGCTCCCCCTGAGCACACACTCTTTATCATTATCATTGCTATTGTGGAGGTGGGAATGCCAACATGGGATTTGAATAAGGTAAGATACATCATTACCATTTTCCCTCTTTTGTGTGTGAAGATCCAAATCTGGAACCTTTTGATAGTGAGGATCTACAAGAAGAAAAAGTTAATTGTGATAGAGATCTTTGGGTAGTTGTTCAAACCATACAAATCCCTAAATACACTAGCACCTTGTGCTAGTGTCCTACCATTTTTTCCTCCACTTTCGATAACAGGTTCTATTAAATCTGCTATTTCCTTCTTTGCCATCGTTTTATATAAATAGTAACAATATTTTATACATTTTCTCTATTAATCAATTAAGGTTACCTATTATTTATTTTAATCAACATACTTATCAATATTTCATCTTTGCAACAAAGGAATTAATCCCACCAAACAACTTGGCTCTTCCTTGAGGACACTAGCCAAACCTTGAGTCTTTGGTGATTCATGATCTAAATTTTGTATGTAAGAAGGATTAAACTCTAAGTTAATGTATCAATTAGTCTAGGATCTCTTTTCCCATATAAGATGAGGTTGAAATAGTAGAGAAGATAATTATGTTAATCAAAATCCAAAAACTATAGTGGAAGATGAAGAGTTGTAGGCTATTTTTAAGATTTCTTTTTGCGATGTATTAGGTAATAAAGCTGAAAGTTTTGATGAAAAGGCATTAATAGAAGCCATGAAGATAAAGGCCCTGATGAAATATTATGAGAGAAAGGTTAGAACAAGGAATACAACTTATTCAAAGATCTTGGAAACTGATAGAACACATTTGTATTGATATAATTTCATGCAAGAGCAATATTGCATGGCCATAAGAAATGCAATGATAGCATACAAAGAATATTGATGAAGAGAAGCAATTAAGGATGAGAAAATAACCATTGAAACTAGCAACAAGGATAAGTTGCAAAGGTAACATGTTTTGTGATACTTGCAAAATTTTGGCTCACATCTTCTTTTGCAAAATTTTGGTTCAAAACTTCCCTTGTGGTATTTTTGCCTCTAAATTTCATTTTGTAAGATATTTATAAAAAATAAACTCTCATTGGGTATTTATATTTAATATTACTAAATATGTTGATACTTTTAGAATATTCTCCTATATTTTGAATTTTGGCAATCTATTTTCATGATATAATCTCAACCATGAATTTGTAGCAAACTTTAGCACCTTGTATCTATAAAAGGTCCATCGATCCTCTATTTCTAGAATAAAAGTATTGATAGTTATGGGGATAATATCAATGAATTGTCATTATTCTACTTCATGTTTTCATTTTATTCGGGTTAGTAAATTCTGTTCATTTATACTTGTAGAGTTACATTTGTAATGTCAACTAAGTCATATACATTGTATATCTTTTATGACTTGTAAATATTTTCAATATTATGAAATATCATAACATTGCTCCACTATTTAGGTATCTATGATAGATATTTCATGATTTAGAAGTTTCCTTTGAAGTTTACACTATCAATGTGTAATTGTGTAATTATGGTGAAGAATAAACTGATTATGATGTTCCTTTGCAATTCAAAATTACATTTTTGCAATCTTTTTGAAACTTAGGTTTCTTACCCTCTATTTATCTCTTTTCCTATTCTATTTTTGTTAATTTTTCAATATAATCACAACATTATCGATCCTTAAAAATACTCTTAAATAAAGTTTGGTTCACTTATTTAGGATGTAATTTTGTTAACCATTCATAATTTTTTTGTTAATTGATCATGTTCTTAGATTCCCAAAAAATAAATGACCCCTTTGTTAAACAGTGTAGACAAAACCTTTGCGTAATATAGTATATCAAGACTTGACAAGTGAAGCCTTGAGATGATGAAATTATTTTCCATAATATAATTATTTTTCAATAAATGTAAAGTTTGTTGTGAATTTCATCTAAGTTGTTCCTCATAAAAAAATATCAACAAATCCTTAAGAGCATTAATGAAGTAAATTGTGAAATAAGATTTAGAAAATTCTTTAGCTTGATTGACTACTTGCTCAAATTTAATTTGATATTACCAAATGATGTCCATTTGATAGATCTTGGTAGAACACTAGAAAAATCCTTAAGAGGCACTAGGGCCAAACTAAACCAATAATTGCTTGACATTTTTTTCCTAATTAGGTTCATCATTATCTTTGAGATACCATTGATACCATTGAATAATTTATTTTTCTAGATGGGAGGATATAATAAAGACCTTGTTCGCCATAAGAGTATTATGGCAAGCTAAAGTATTATTAGCTCTATATTTCCAACTAGTAGGATTGATGCAAAAAGTTTAGGGAACTTCATTTTTAGGCCATAGGACACAAAACCAAATGGATTCCCACTATTAGACAGTTGCCCATTTTTGAAGCAGCTATTGAGTGGTCTATTTAAGGCACTAAAACCATGAACCATTTGAGTCAATTCTAAAACTCGAGTCTATACTTCTATGAATTTTTGGTCCATTTCATGAGTTCTAAAGTGGGTAGACACAACCATGAGGTGGGTGGGGTGTAACAATTTTTTTTCTAGAAATATTTCTCAAAATGATTAGCATGGCAATATAATTCCCATGGGATAATTTCTTGGGAATGAAAAAATACAATATTTTTTTGGGGTAGGAGGGATAGGTCTTTCAATTCTAGATCCTTTTATGAAAAATATTTATACTTATTTTTCTCTATTGTATTCAAATATTTAGAATTATTTACTTTGTGGTACTCAAATCAAAGTTTATTGTCTTATAATTTTATTGTCTTATATTATTTTTACATAAATTATTTTCTATTTTAGAAATAAATAAAATTGTTATGTATTTCTAAAAATAGGATAATTTTAAAATTTATTTAATCTACGATATTTAAATCAAAATTTATTTGTTGTGTTATGATTTTACTCTCTTCGATTATTTCTACAAACTATTTACCATTTCTAGAAAATAATAAGTTTTAATTGATTCCAAAAATATACATTTCTATTTTTGTACTATGTGAATCCTTTTTCATGTATGTTTATCCAATCTACATTGCATCTATTAGATATTAAGGAAACAAATCTTGATGGTTGTTTCTTTTGCTTTCTAAATATCTCAAGATGGAAATGAGGTAAGAAGGGAAAAATAGAGGCTAGTATAGGGTGTGTCTAGTTTGTGAGCCCGTATATATATACATATATATGTATATATATATATGTGTGTACACACACACACATACATACATATACATACATACATACATAAATAAATATATCTTAATATAATATGGTGTGAGTAACTTCTTAGGGCTAAGTTCTTACCAATGCATCATAAGTGATAGATGGTTGATAGCTTCCTAGGGCTAGGTTTTAAAAAAATTAAGGGGTCTTCTAATATACCAGAGAGTACATAGAAGCACAAGACTATATATATACATTTTTCTTGTACTAATATTTCTGAAATCCAATAATTAGATGTTTCCACTAATATATACATTTTATTGATTCAATGCCCTATTTTTCTACCAATAGCCCTTGATAAACTAGGGAGATTAGGACCTAAATGTGTGTGTGTATAGTTTGATATGTGTCTATCTTATGTTGGTGTAAATAGGTGTTTTACCTATTTAGGTCCTATTTACATGTTAAGGGTTGTCACTTATCTAGTTGGCATTTAATTAATGCTTATGTCCTATGTTTTTATGGGTTAGTTGTCTCATGTGTTAGGATTAAGACACTTGTCATGATCTTGTCTAATCCTTGTTCCATGCCTTGCTTATATAAGTAAGGCATCATATGTACATTGATATATTCATTTTGGCTGTCATTTTAGAAATCTTGCATCCTTAATCATTGCATTATATTTTTGCCATCTCTCTTGTGGAAGTTATTTTGTCTTGTAGGTGATCTTGAGGTGTTGAGGAGTTCACCATAAACTCCTACATGGTATCAGAGCTTTAGTGTTGCAAACTTCTTCCTAGATCTAAGGGATCAATCTTGGCATGAAATTTTTGTTGGGTGTGAGTTGGGGTCTTGAGAACCTCACCATTAAATCCAAGACATCAAAGAAAGTTAGTTTTGGCTTTTATTTCGTCAAATTTCATCATATATTGACAAATCTACAAGGGTTTGAAGGAAGGGTTTCACTTACTAGATTCATAGGGGTAGGTGATTTTTCAAAGTGGTTTGGGAAAAAAACTGACCTCGCTATTGTGTCCAAAAGGCCCGAAAACTTAAGGATCGATTATCAATTTGTTGATTTTCAACACTTCTTTTAGGGGCATGAGGCAAATTTTTTTAGGCCATATGATCTGTACGGATCCATACCTGGTTGTACGACTCATACGTCTAGTGTAGTAGTTGCAGTCTATTTGCACAATTGATAGAATCAACATATGCTACAAATATTTCTTTTACATTACCTGCATCATCTTCCTTCTACATACTGGTTTGTGTGATCGTACTTGTCACTTTCATTTTGATTTGTATGTGGTACGATCTTATGTATTATGGTCCCCAAGTATTTAATATATTGCAAGTTTTAATTTAAACATTGGTTTAAATTTTTTAAAATAGTGCCAAATATATACTTATGGTTCTTGTGAAGCGCTTGGACGTAGGGGGCTTTAGCGGCACGTGGGAGCCACTAGTGGCCACCAGTGGTGATTGATTTTAAAACCTTGCACAAACCCCATAGTCACATGGAGGACCATGTGCTAGCCCCAAGGGGCCAACATTTTACTCCTATTTAGTTTGTGAATGTCCTCTTTTAGGGATTTTTTCATTTTCTCATAACTTGCAATCTAGGAGGCAATTTTTTCAATGAGATATTGTCAGAAAACTAGTTTCGTCAATTTTGTAGTGGTGCACGTTATTTTCAATTTTTTTTCTATTTTGTGGTAGTATTACTGGTTGAAGTCAGATCTTCATTTATGGCTTCTGAGCTCATAAATTTTTGCCATGAACTCTGATTTTCATGATCTTCTTGTGGTGTTGGAAAGTTATTGAGGATCTCTACATTGCCATCCATGCACTTTTTGCTATATTTTTCCCAAGTTGATCATTATTTTAGTTTTCCCTAAAGGGTGTTCTAGAGATTACTTAGATATTTTGATACTATGGAGGGTGCAATTTTGATCTTTGCACTTCCTTTCCATTTTAGTTGATTAGTCAATCAACTGTTGCTTCACAGATTCTAGGATTGTACCAGTTGAGAGTTTTCAAATGTTCCTTGGCACCAGGGTTTGTTGTTGCTTTATCATGATTTCAAATTGAGTTCTTGAGTGACTCTAATATGGTTTCTAGCATCAAAGTTATCTTTCCTTTCTTATCGAATTAAGGATTCCAGTGTTACTCCACAAGTGCTTCTAGTTCTTCTTTCCAACATGTTATCTCTTTATGAGGGGGTTGCATGGTCTCTCTTGTCATCCTTCATATGTAAGTAGATTGATTGGACTTGTGATGGATCTTTTTATTAAGGGGGCGTTGAATGGTCTCTTCTTCATCTCTCTTATGGGTAGTCTTTCTCAAATGGGGTTTTGTCCTCTCATTCTTCATGTAGAGCTTTATTGTATATTATCTCTCTTTTTGGGAGGAGTTTTGTCCCACTAGGCTTTCTCCTTTTCTATGTTTGTGAGAGATTGGATTTGCATTTGTACATGGGTACCTAACATGACTTTATAACTGGTGCCCATCTTTGTGTCATTTACATAAGTATTTTTAAGTTGTACTTAAAGGGGGTGTTGGTGTAAATAGGTGTTTTACCTATCTAGGTCCTATTTACATGTTAAGTCCACTTAGGTCTCAGGAAGGAATCTTTCTAGTTAAGCATTAGTTGTCACTTATCTTATCCAATTGACATTTATTTAATGTTTGTGTCCTAGGTTGTTATGAGTTGTCTCATGTGATAGGATTAGGACACTTGTCATGATCTTGTCTAATCCTATTCCACACCTTGCTTATATAAGCAAAGCATCATATGCATATTGATATATTCATTTTGGATGTGATTTTAGCAATCTTGTATCCTTAATCATAGCATGATATTTTTTGCCATCTCTCTTGTGGAAGTTATTTTGTTTTGCAAGTGATCCTGGGGTGTTGAGGAGTTCACCATAACCTCCTTCATCTTAAAGAATTAAAATTTCTAACTCAAGGTGATTTATTTTTGAGAGAATTAAACATTTTAAGAATCTAAGAATAGCTAAATTTATGGGATAGAAATATAAAAAATAGCTTCATGGAACATATGGCCACTAAAAAATTCCATGGACAAGATCATGGTAGGAAGGACAAAATCACAATAGAAGTTATAATTAGACCATCAATCATATCCAACTACAACACAAAGTCATGTTTACTTTAAAAATAACACTTAAATTTTAATTTTATATTTAGAAAATAGTCAAGAACACATCAACAATTTAATTCCATTACATTTGCATACCATTATCATTATAAAGCTAAACAATCTCTTTCTATTTCAACTGAACATTTGTTTATTATATCAATAAATGAGCTGAATCATATGAATACCATAATCAATCTTTGAAATAATATAAATTCATACCAACATGACAACAACGGTACCATAATAATAATAATGTGCGTCACCAATCGGTAAGACGTGAATAATGTCCCCATCAATACACTCCAAGAAAAAGATGCAAATTTATATATATAAGTAAATACAGTTACTATAAATATATATACACACCAACTAAAGTAGACCTCGACAGACAAATACATTTTTTTAAATTTAGTGCAGCTTTATAGAACTACGAAAACACCTAAGCCTTCACCAAAACCACGTTTGTTTTTGTAGTCAACTTAATTACTGGTCATGTTTTCACACCATTATTCCACTTAGTGAGCAATAGCAAGCAAATAAAGTCTCGCCACGCGGCAGGACCTTATTTTTTTTCAAAGCTCAACCTTAGTTATGTGCACTCTTCGAGGAAGATTGGAAACAATTGTAGCAGAATTTTATTAAGCTCAAATCATTGAAGATCTGTCATGAAAATTGAGATGGGTCCTGGTAATAGAGAAGGAGATTTGAACGGCACAGCAAAGGTGCAACCTTTAGATGCAGGCGCTCTCTTTGTCCTAGAATCCAAAGGTATATTCAATTTCTATACTCCTTTTGCTTTCGGTGGTGTTTATGAAGATAGATAAATCTAAATAGATAGACTTAAGAGGGATGGTTGATGATATGCAGGAACATGGATTCATGCTGGCTTTCATTTAACAACCTCCATAGTGGCCCCTGCACTTCTCAGCTTGCCATTTGCTTTTGCCTCTCTTGGATGGGCTGCAGGAGTAATATGCCTTACTATTGGGGCAGTGGTCACTTTCTATTCATATAATCTCCTGTCCCTGGTGCTTGAGCATTTGGAAAAGCAGGGAAACAGACAATTGAGGTTCAGAGATGTCAGCTACCATGTTATGGGTAGGGAACAGGATATTATCACTTTTTCAGAGTTTTGGGTCCTGTGCTCTTGTAATAGTGTTATCTATTTATGGACCTCTACTTATAATCCTAATTTAATCATTTTTCTTATAGTTTGAAATTTCTGGTTTTGACTGTGTGAATTTTTTTCTTCTGTCGTTTCGGAACACCATGATCCAACATAAGGAAGAGAGCAAGACAAAAGAGCAAAAATGTCTGAGATGTATTCATATCATTTATATGAGGTTTTGATAGGGAAGAATTTTTCTAATGGTCTGGTTGTGTGATCTGTTGATTGTAACAGGACCGATGTGGGCTAAATACCTTGTAGGACCTATTCAATTTGCAGTATGTTATGGAGCTGTTATAGGGTGCACCCTGCTCGGTGGGCAGACACTTAAGGTCTTTAAATATTCATCCTGTAATCTTATTACTTTTGGAAGAGTTATGTCGATGTTTTCCATTAATGCTTGGCTCTGTTTTGCAGTTTATATACACTGTTTATCATCCAGATGGAGAAATGAAGCTATATGAATTTATCATTTGCTTTGGAGGGTTGATGTTGATTCTGGCTCAGATGCCTTCCTTTCATTCTCTGAGACACATTAATCTGGTGTCCTTTGTTCTGTGCTTTGCTTACAGTATTTGTGCAGTGGTCGGTTCCATTAAAGCAGGTTTGTGTTTAGATTGATTCATGCCCACAAATTTTAACCTTTTCTCAAGTTTATGTAGATCTAGAAACTCTAGATGTCTGGATGGAGGCAATCTGTGCAAGTTAATAAAAAATTATTTTATATCTAACAGGCAATTCAGAAGAAGAATCTGAGAAAGATTATTCTTTGGTCGATAGCACACCAGGCAAATTATTTGGAGCTTTGAATGCTTTCTCAATCATCGCTACAACATTTGGGAATGGAATCATTCCAGAAATTCAAGTAAGTGCTACCGATTTTTCTATCAGAATTAGAAGCTGGAGTCTACCGCAGAAAGCTTTTAATGATACTAACTAAATTCATCAATTCATTCAGATAGCATTAACTGTAAAGTGGCAACCATTACTCAAACATATTATACATACAACTGCTGGTTGGGTTGTCATTTGTATATTTCCTACCATTTTCTTTAAAATCAACGATTTTATTCTCTAGTAGACACAAATAGAATTTTAGGCCTGATTGAGCATAATGGTTTCAGGCAACTCTGGCGCCTCCTGTATCAGGAAAGATGTTCAAAGGATTGTCTATATGTTATGTAGTGGTGGTGTCCACATTCTACTCTGTGGCAATTTCAGGCTACTGGGCATTTGGTAACAAGGCAGAAGGAACTATCTTCAGCAATTTTGTCCCATCTGATGGGCATCTGTTTCTTCCCAAATGGTTTCTAGTCATGGCGAACTTGTTTGTGCTTCTCCAAGTATCTGCAGTTGGAATGGTGAGACAATTGAAGAATTTATTGCAGTCGTTCAGTTATTAATTCGGTACAGCTTTGAAATGTTTCAAAGAAGAAAATAAGGGTGAAGTGCATAGTTGAAAGAAATAAAAGTTTTAGAGTTAGAGACAAAGAGATTAGGTCTATTTAGATCCCCATTAGTCCATAAAAGCTTTGGGATTAATAGGTCTAGGAAAATTCACTGTCAGCAATTTACCGTAAGTAATTCATTCTCAACAATTTATCGTCAGTAATTCATCGCTGTGACATATTCATCACATATACAATTCACCACCAGCAATTCATTGTCGTGGTATAATTACCACGTACACATTTTTCAATATCTAAGTGGTCAAGGACACCCAAAAAAGAAAAGTACAGAGATTTTGTTAAGGCATAAAAAAGGTATGCACAATTAATATACCACGACGATGAATTGCTGCTGGTGAATTATATATGTGATGAATATGTCACAGCGATGAATTGTTAGAGGTAAATTACTAGTGATGAATTGTTGACTGTGAATTTGTCTGATGCCCTTATCCCCACTTGTCTTGAAGGAAGCTAAGAATCAATTTTTAGAGGTAAAATGTTTGGGATTTTAACACTTATCAATCCATCATCAGTTGGAGTAGGAAATGGAATTGATTTGCTTTTGGCACTGAATATGACAGGTCTATTTGCAACCAGCATTTGAAGTGCTGGAACGAAAATCTGCAGATATTAAAATGGGAAGATTTTCTCTACGAAATCTGATACCCAGATTGATTTTAAGGACAACAGCAGTAGTCATTGCCACACTTGTGGCAGCAATGCTACCTTTCTTTGGGGATATTAATGCAGTGATTGGTGCTTTTGGGTTCATGCCATTGGATTTTGTCTTACCTATGGTCTGCTACAACCTGACTTTCAAACCCTCTAAAAGAAGCATAATATTCTGGGTCAATATCATTATTTCTGTAGTATTTTCCATCATGACTCTTCTGGGATGTGTTGCAGCTATTCGTCAAATCTCCATAGATGCCAGCAGTTATAAACTCTTTGCAAATGTATAATTTATACCAATTATTTTTTCTCAGAAATTTATTTAATTCATCTTTACCATTGCATCAATATCTGCCACAAGGGAAAAAAGACAGCTCTCGTGCCACCTGTCAAAACTGCTGCATCAAGAATAAAAATGAGTCAAACAATCACCAAAGTATGCCTAGACTTCAGTTGCATGCCACCTACCACATTTTATTAATGGGGAAACTCGTAGGTTGTGGCGGTAGTTTTGCCGTGAGATTCTGTACTACAGAAGCATGAATATTTAGAATTGCCTAAAGTTGCTCTAACTTCCTGTCAGAAACGATGGTTTCCATGTACTTCGAACTCTATGGAATGAATTCCAAACACTTTGGATTGAATCTGCATGGTATTTGTATTTTATCGAACTTTTTATAAAAATATTTTAGTTATATCAATAAAATAGATTCCTTACATGTCAATTGTCAACATGTTATCAAAATATCAACATGTTATCAAAATAAGTAATGGTTTAGAATAAAAAAAAATCTTTGGCTAAATATTTTTTCTATGGATTTAAATTAAAAAATATTTTAAAAGTGACTTGTTTTTTCTATGGATTTAAATTTTCAATAGTCAATCCATTTATCTAAATAAATAATGGTTTAGAATCACAAAAATCTTGAGAAATAATGGTTTGGAATCACAAAAAATCTTGAGGTGGGTATCCATTATGTCAAAGTCATATGAGACATATTCATGACCTCATCTCTTATTATTGCACCTTTGAGAGTTTGAACCTTGATGGATGACATAATCAAGGAACATACCATTACCTCACCAATTATGCTCAACCAATTGAGTTATAATCATTTGGTGTAAGGTGCTTTTAATAAAAAAAAGTAATAGAAATATTAAGTTTTAAAATTAATTTAAGATTGCACATATAAATTAAAATTATTCTTTATAACATTAGCAATAGTGAGATAATGTTGCTCCATAACATACTTCAATCTCTGCAAAATTTTGTGAGTTCTTTTACTTTTCCTCTAGGCAATGATGACTTGAGTTCTCCTACATGTTCCAAGAACTATTGTGCATTTGGTGGTTGTTGGTGCAAATACAAGACAAGCTTTGTTAAGGATTCTAAAAGGATGACACTTTACTTTTGTCTAGATGTAGGTCTCCTTTTGACACAAGCTCTATTAGGGCTTCTTCTTTATTGGAGTGCAAAGGCTTCAAAAGACTTTCTAGTGAGTATCCCATATGTCCTCTCCAACCTTTGTGGTTGCTTCATTAGTTACTTTGTCCTAGATCATCTCAAATGAATTAGCACATGCCATTATTAAGGAAAATGTTAATAGAAAAATCCTTGTTATCTAATCTATAGAATGATAATCATAAAAAATGGTTCATCATAAGGACATTCTCATTATAGATCTTAGAGAAGATGCTTTGAAGAATGAAGAAAATCACATAAATCATACCCTAGTTTGTCACTTCCACAATCTATGGCTAGGTGAGGTAGAAGTCAACAACTCGATCTTGGAAACATGGAAGTCCCTCCTCAAAGGTGAAATATGTAAAAATTAGCAAAGAAACTAGGAAAAATGGAAACAACATTTAGCAAATGCAAATTATTGGCGAAAATAGAAGATGATTATGCATTAGGATTTGAGGTACATATATAGGGAAATTAGGCAACCAAATTCCCAATTTGGAGGGAAAATTTGTTAGAGATTCTTAATGAAACAAAGAAGAATAGGTTCACCAATTTGAAATGGGGAAAATGGGGGTGATGAACCTATATTCCTTTATTTCATTAGGAAATGAGATCCCCACAAAGAATTGACTTATAACCCTTACGTGAGTCAACTCAATGGGGGAATTTGTTGGTTTCCTTATGATTGAGGACGAAGGTATCAACCTAAACAACACTTTTGGGAGAGAAACTAAAAATAGCAAATCAACTCAATTATGCCCATTCAAACTTGAATATTCAATTTAAAGAATAATATAGACAGAAACAATAAAGTTTTGATAGATCTAGAAACGTCAAAATGATATGTACCCGTCGCCAAAATGCAGTTTCTAAAGGCTACTTGGGACTCCTTGTGCAAAGGTTTAAAATCTAATTTTATAGGCCTTGGGCCCTATTTCTGCACTCTTGATTCACCCAGATCCCATTGTCAGAAAGCTAGAAATAAATTCAAGATCTGAGTTTTTGTGGCTTAACAACAAAGGTGACAACAAATGTAACTTTGCAAAGTTGCTCTTTTGAGATCTTCAACTTTTCTTCAACCTATGAACCTGCACATACACAAGAGGAAAAAAATTGTTTGTTTTTGGTGAATGGGGGTTTTCCTTGGTCAAACCCCATTTTGGTAATTAAACCTTGAAATGAAACAATGAAACATGAAAGGAATGATGAATGAACAATTGCTATGTTGCAAATCACAACTCTTGATTTGAAACCCTTGAATGGAGATCCTTGAAGGACTGAAATTTGCATGAAATGGATCGAGTTGGATGTTGATTAGATGACTTGAATGCTTGACTTGGATCTTGAAACCTACATCACAATTTTAGCTCCAAAAACATGCATGATTCCAAAATACTTTGACATGATGCTTGAGATCTTGATTGCTGCAATAAATCACTAATAAATCTGCTCTTGAATGCTCTTAGCAATAATATTTTCTCTTAGGATTGATCTCTCAAAAATCTAATTGAAAAATTCTAGTTAATTTGATAAAATAACCTTGTATTTATAGATATCTATCCTTAATTTCCCATAATTCAAACATTACAAGATGACATTAAAATTTGAATTTGGGATTATAAAAATATTATTAAAGACATATTTTAAAATGGGTTCAAAGGCTTGGGGAGGGCGAATGGGTCCCAGGTCCTTATTCTCAAAACACACATTGCTCAAGGTAATTAATTATGTATTGGAATTAATTGTTGTCGGTTTTCCCCTTCGAAAAATGTAATTTATTAGGCTTGTAGATGCAAAATAGGTCTTATTAAGGCATAATTAAGTCCAATTTAATTGAGGGGACCCACACAAAGTGTAAAAATGTAAAGGAGTACATTTCTACATTACAATTAACAACCTACTTACCTCTATAACTAACTTGCCACATAAGCAAGCTGCCACCTAAGCATTATTATACACCAACACATCCCTTAATCATAGCTTAGGTGAGGAAAAGGAGTGCGTCCCAATGTCAAAGAATAATAAGGTACCTAAGTACAATACAACCTCATAAAGAAGAGGAGAAAACCTTGTGGAAAAAAGAACTCGCCCAAATAATGAAAAGAAATATGCTCTCAAGAAGATGAGAAGTACAAAATCCCATGTGAGGAAAAAATCATTCCCATAAGAGAGAAGTGTTGCAAGTATGTGCATATTGGTGTTATCATTGATGTTAACAAGCTTGTCTTGTCATTGATGTCAACTGTATGTGTTGAGGGAGATTGGTGTTGAAGATGAACAGTTGGTGTTGTCTATGCTTTGATTTGTTGCATTATGTTATCAATTAAGCTATTGGTGTTAACCTCTAGTGTTGCTTTGATAAGCTTCTATCTATGGATGTAGTTGTGCTGAAGATGATGTGGATATATTTTTGGTGCTTGGTTTCCAATTTATTTTTTAAAAATTTAATAAAAAGAGGAAATAGTTTGTTGCAGTAGTGTTTTGGGTAACAAAGAGATGTTTTGCTTTTTCTCCACGTTTCTTCTAGGTTGAAGATCTACTTGTGTGATTAGGATATATTAGTGAGAGATGCTCAGAGGTGTTGCATTCAAGAGATGGTATGTTGGATCATTGTATAGTAGAAGTTGTGTTCACCAGTGTGTGACTATGCATTGCAGAGGTGTTTGGGAGAAATGTTTCTACTATGGATTTCTCTAAAGTTATGCTTTAGGTCTTGCAATTATAAAGGTGTGTTTCTGGGGTTGGTAGTTTGGATTTGAGGTTTGGTACTTTGAAAGATAGTTTTTCAAGTAATAATGTTTGGAAGAGTAGTTTGAGTCATACTAGGTTTGTACATTCTTTAGGTGAAAGTTGTTGTGAAGGAGTTTGTTGGATTTCAAGATGTTTGAGGAATATTCTAGATCATGTTCAAGTGTGGTGTATGGTTCACAAGTCATCCTTGGGTTTGAGGAAGTGTGTACTTCAAAGTTTAATGTTGTTTGCACGGGTAACAACAAGCCTGGTGTTTACACTACATGTGAAGGATACATATTGTTTGTGGTAGCATGTGGTTGAGTGGTGTTTTTGATTTGGGTCCCAATTAAGTTTTGATGTGGTCCACATTCACTTCTATCCACCATAGAAGTGTTTTGGCACCAAACTAATTTTGAATTTGTATGTTTGAGGTGCATAGCCAACCTTAGAGAGAGTTTCAAGGTTGAGGACAATATAAGTATGAGTTAATTTGTTGAAGGAGGATAAGATAGATGAAAGATAGATGTGTGTGATGCGAATTATGTGAAATACAAAGTTGTAAGGTACAAAATTGTGAAGTGTAGTGTGAGCTTTCAAGTGTTGGATTACTAGATGTAGTGAGCAAAAGGTGTCTACAATCATTCAAACAGATTGCGAAGGTGTTGGAGCTATTATGGTGGATTCTCTATTGCATTGAGATCATGTTCTCTATGTTTTAGGTACAAATGATTCACCCCCCTCTTAGTTGTATTGTTCATTTCAATAATTGGTATCAGAGCAAGGTTCCTTGGAGAAAAGCTTAATCGCTTAAGGTAGATCTGAGATGATGAACAAAGACATCCCTATATTTGATGGCATATACTATACATTATGGAAGGAAAAGATGGAAGGCTATCTAGTTTACCTTGGATATGATGTTTGATAGTCAGTGAAGAATCAATATACCACACCTACAAATGGACCGAGCACAAGTAATGAGATCAAGGCCTATGAAACAAATGGTAAAACAAGGTTTTTTCTCTCGATTATTCTTGTATATTCTAAATTAGTGAAAGTTATGGATCTAAAAAATACTAAAATAATTTGGGATAAGTTGGAAAGTATTTATGAAGGAGATGATATGGTCAAACAAGCTAAGATGAAAAACTTGAAAACCATATTTGAGAACTTGCGGATGTCTGAAGATGAAAACATTACAAGCTATATGGAAAGGGTAGATGAAGTGGTGAGCTCCATCAAAGGTCTTGGAGGAAAAGTCAAAGAACCAAAAGTGGTAAAGAAAATTCTTATAACCCTTACTAGAGCTTACAGTTATAACATTGCTGCTATTAAGGAATCTCAAAATCTAGACCAATATTCTAGAGATCAATTGTGTGGCTCTTTAACTACGATTGAGATGAGAGAGTTTGGTACTAACAATGGTGAAAAAGTTGAGACTTCTTTTAAGGCTGTAAAAATAGAGAAGATTGAAGAACTAGATCAAGAAGATATTGATGATGTGGAAGCTAACTTTGTGAGAAGGATGAGAAGAGGTACTAGTAAGTACAAAGGTAAATTACCTTTGAAATGTTTCAATTGTGGAAAGATAGGTCACTATTCTCCAAGATGTCCAAACAGAGTTGTGAATGACAAAAACAAGGAGAACAAAGGTAATATGGTTAAAAAAATCTATTATGTTAGAGAAGATGCAAGTATTTCTGATGATGAATCTAATTATGGAGATGATGATGAATCATTTTTCATGGCTTTAAAAGATGATTTTTTTTGGCTAACTTTGAAAGATGTGCGAAGGAATGCCCTCCAGAGAAGAAGGATAAGACTGAAGGTACTTTGGTATTTTCTTTTCATGCTATACAAGATAAGAACTATTGGATCATTGATAGTGGTTGCTCTAATCATATGATTGGAGATAAATGTAAGTTTGTTAAAATTTAAAAATATGATTGAGGACTTGTTAGATTTGGTGATGATTCAGGTGCTAAGATTTGTGGAATAGGTTCAATTAGTTTTGATGGCAAGCATAATATTGAAAATGTTTACTATGTTAAAGGTTTAATTCATAACCTCTTTTGTGTTGAAAAAATGTGTAGCAAGGGATACAATCTTATGTTTCAAGATGATGGATGTGAGATTAGAAAAGGGTCCAAAACTATGATTTTTGTTGGAAGAAGGATTGATGGAAATGTTTATCAACTCAAGGGTGCTGATGGTCATTGATTTATGACTTAGATCAATGAAAGTTGGTTATGGAATAGGAGGATGTGTCAAATTAATTTTGATAACTTGGTAAGAATTAGTTTAGTTCAAGTAGTGATATTTTCCAAAGATTACAAATCCTACCAATACTATTTGTAAGGAGTGTTAGATTGGAAAGCAAGCAAGAAGTTTTAAAGGAAAAGAACAATCTTCTTCTAGATTACTAGAATTGGTGCATACATACCTTTGTGGTCCTACAAGAATAAGAAGTCTTCAAGTTGACAGGTATTTCATGCGTTTGACTGATGATTATTCAAGAATGACATGGGTTACTTTTCCTAGAGAAAAATCTAAAGCCCTAGATAGATTCAAAGCATTTAAGGTTATGGTTGAGAATGAAATGGATTTGAAGATCAAATGTTTGAGGTCTGATAGAGGTGGAGAGTTCACCTCCAATGAATTTAACATGTTTGTGAGAATCATGGCATAAAGAGGCACTTGTTTGACCCTAGGACTCCTTAGCAAAATGGAGTAGTTGAAAGGAAAAACATAACTGTTAAAGAAGCTGCAACTTGTACTATGATGAATGAAGCTAACCTACCAGAAGTATACTGGAGAGAAGCAATTCATATTGTTGTTTACATACTTAACATAGTTTAGGAAAAAGAAAATAGTACAAAGATTCCCTATGAGTTGTGGTATGGAAGGATCCCTACTATCAAGTACTTTAGAGTGTTTAGAAGCAAATGCTATATCAGAAGAGATGATGAAAACTTTGGAAAGTTTGATGTAAGGTCTGATGAAGGTATCTTCCTTAGATATTTTACTAAAAGAAAAGCTTACAAATGCTACAATAAAATGCCAAAAAGGATTGTTGAGAGTGCAAGTGTCAAAGTTGATGAAGATTTGCAAAATTAATTGATGATAGATGGATATGAATTAGATGAACTTGTTTGCAGAGAAGAAGAATAAAAATATAAGGAACAAGAACTGTAGGATGAAGAGGAAGAAGCTCCAAAAAAAACCCCTCAAACCCCTAAGTATTTGTAGAGAAATAATTTCGAAGAACAGATCATTGGAGACAAAAGCAAAGGTGTGTTGAAAAGAAGAAGAGCTACTGAAGAAGAGGTAAATTTGTGTTTACTTTCTAAATTTGAACCTAAAACTGTAACTGAGGCATGTAAAGATGAACATTGGATGAAGGAAATGGAAGAACTTATGTAGATTAAGAAGAATTAGACTTGGGAACTTGTCCTGAGACCTGTAAACAAGAACATAATTGGTACTAAGTGGGTATTTAGAAACAAACTGAATGAGAATGGGGAAGTGGTAAGAAACAAGGAAAGGCTTGTGTGTAAAGGTAACTCACAAGTTGAAGGAATATACTTTGGGAAGACATTTTCTCTAGTGGCTAAAATGGAAGCAATTCAGGATGTTTTGAGCTTTTGCAACACATAAGGACTTTAAAGTTTATTAGATATATGTGAAGTTTGATTTCTTGAATGGAGAATTGGAAGAATTCTACGTGGAACAACCAAAAGGATTTCAGTTATTAGATAAACCTAATATTTTCTATAAATTGAAGAAGGCATTGTATGGATTGAAGCAAGCTCCCAGAGCTTGGTATGCAAGGTTGGATAGGTATTTGATACAACACATATGCAATAAAGGTATCACAGATAGTAACCTTTACATTAAGGTTGAAAAATATCAAATCTTGATTGTAGTTGTGTATGTTGATGACATAATTTTTGGAGGAAATGAAGATATGTGCAAGAAGTTTGTAGAAGAGATGCAAAAAGAGTTTGAGATGTCTATGTTTGGGGAGATGAATTTCTTCCTTGGACTACAAATAAATCAAAAAAATAAAGGTACATTCATTTCACAATCAAAGTATGTCAAAGAGATGTTGAAGAAGTTTGGAATGGAAGACTCCAAACCAGTATAATCCCATGGTTATTGGTTGTAGACTAAGCAAGGATAATGAATCCCCTAAGGTTGATAAGAGAAAGTACAAATCATTGTTTGGTGGATTGCTATATCTAATTGCTACTAGACCTGATATCATGCATGGATTTTTTCTTGTGGCTAGATTTCAAGAAGACCCCGAAGAGTCACAGGTTATAGCAGTAAAGAGGATATTCAAATACCTAAAGGGAACTCTTGATCATGGCTTGTGGTATCCAAAGGATACTAATTTCACATTGAGTGCTTACACAAATGTAGATTGGGCTGGTTGTGTAGATGACAGAAAAAGTACAAGTGGTGGTTCATTCTTTCTTGGATGTAGATTAGTTCCATGGCTAAGTAAGAAATAAGATTCAGTTTCTTTACCATTACAGAGGCTGAGTACATTGTAGCAACATCTTGCTGCACACAAGTGTTGTGGATGAGACAAACATTAAAGGATATCAAAGTGGTGTATGATGAGCCTATTTCTATCTTTTGTGACAATACAAGTGCAATAAACATTTCAAAGAATCTTGTGATGCATTCAAGGGAAAAACATATTTCAATCAATGCTATTATATTTCCACAATCCATATTATCATTAATTTTATGCTTCTGGATTTGATTGTGTGCCAATTTTGAATCAACATTTCAGATCACACTCTATGATCCATCATCAAGATTAGAGCTCAAGGAGATGTAAAATGGTTTGTTATAGACCAAGCTAGCTTAAAAAGAAGAGAGGATGGGAGTAACAAGTAATACGAGGAACAAATTAAAAAGAAAAAATTATAAAGAAAGGGGAAAGGAAAAGCCCAAAAAATAGCAACAATTAAGCATACTGAAAAGAATTGAATAAGAAATGAAAAGCTCAAAAACATTAAGGAAATAAGAGGGAAAAAAATTACAAGCTTAAGAGATAACACTTAAGAAAGAGGCAAAATAATGCAAACATTAGCTATTGGTTTGGGTTAGCAATGCTAGAGTTATATTTAGAGTAGGTGGACCAACTTGACCCCAGAATTATTGAGAAAGGAACCTCATTCCATGTATAATTTCACCACCATGCTTGAAAGGGTACACAAGTACATGAAAATTGGTGTTGACATAGGGATTTACTAGGTACCACTCACATTTCACTCACCTATGCTACTCTATCAAGTTCCATATTGGACTGGGGAGAAAAGTGAGGAATGTCAGAGAGCTAGGAACACTAGAATGAGGCAACTTATAGCTTACATAGGTTTCTACTTGAAATAGATCCAGGGAGTTGATGTTGTTATGGACCTTAGGTAGATCACCTTGCAATATAACCTGTACCCCTAATGTTTTTCTTGAGGACAAGAAAAAGTGTAGTTGGGGGGATGATGGGTTCAATTATTAGCCTATTTTCTATTACTTTTATGCATACTTTAAAAAAAAATTAAATATACCTTTCAAATAATACTCCTATATTATGCTACCTTTTCATACTTATAATATAGACTTGGACCTAAATCATAGTAATGGAAATATGGTTGTGGAATAATAGTATTGCATGGTTTATATGCGAGTATGCATGAAATATGGGTGGAAATATGTGTTTTAATTATGGTAGTTAGCTTTGTGCATATGTTTTGTGAATTAACCTTTTTGTACCCAAGGAGGAATTGTAGCATGTAGCGACTGTAAGCTATGACTCGCAAATAAATGAAGAATGGGACAAAAAATAGGGGAAGTTCTAGATTAAGTTGAATGCAATAACTACTGTCTGAAGACACATGATAGAGATTGAACATACATCATTATAACAAGTTAATAAAGCACTGGAAAAGAAGAACTCTTTTGTTAATAGGATTCTGCATAATTGCTTGTGTTTTTTACATGCAAATATGTTTCATAGAGTTTTAGTTCTATTAGGATTCTTCTTTCTTTTCAATTATTGTTTGAGCAATTCAATCTTAACTATATGCTTTGATATTTAGGAGTGGAAGTTAATGATTGCAGTTATTTGTTGCTTAGAATAAGACTCCTTGGTCCTTGTATATAGTTGATGGTTGAGTCCTTAGATCAGTTAGTCAATTTCAGTATTTTGTTATCAATTATTCTTCAATTTTAGTTATCTACAAACATGATGGTTATTTAGAATGATTTTCATTGAATACAATCTGTGAAGAATATTTTGTATAATTTTTCATGACATGCAATGAATGGAGTTTAATATGCAATGAATGAAGTTCAATTTTACATGGATGTGTAGAATCTAATAGTTAGATTTGGTTCTAGTTAAGTGAGAACAACCACCTAAGTAGGCCACTCAAGGTAACTGTTCTTCACTTCATTTATAGTTGTTTTTTTTTTTTAGTAGTTGTCTTCTATTTATCATTACTTCATGAATTACATGCAAGTTAAATTAGAATCTCATAATTTAATTATTAGTAATGAATGTTCATGAGAATTCATGTATTTGGTTAACTATTAGTACTCCAAAGGTTAGAATTAGTTGAGTTGTTAGCTTTGATTAGTTTTGAGTTGATACAATAATCCTTTATTAGTAGTAGTTTAGTTACAAGTTAAGCTGTAGGCATCCATATCCATTAGTGTTAGTTTGTTTCTTTTACTGTTTTTCAATTCTATGATTTTTCAACAAGTAGAACATCTTGAATAAGATAATTTAGGTAACCTTGAGTCTCTAAAGACACATACAGTGCAACACCATCAGAAGTTTACAAACCTTGGGTTGACATTTTAACGTAATCTTTGCAATGTTGAGTGGACTGTTCAGTCAGATATACCTCTGAATTGTGTAGGTTCTACCAAGTTTACAATGTACATTAGTTTAGACTCTACATTGTTGATATATTCACCAAAGCTCTTCCTAAGAATACTTTTGAGTATCTCTGGGAGAAGTTGGGGGTTATTGCCCCTTCTTTGAACTAGATGCATAAGGAGATGCATCAATTTAGTGTATCTAAAGATTCATTCTTTTTTTGGACTGATGTTGGTGGCTACCTCCACTAGTAGAATTTGGAAAATATATGACTAGGTGACTAAAAATTTTAGTCATAACAACTAAAAATGACTAAATTCTACTAATTTTTTGCAAATTAGCTATAAATGAGTAAATAAATGACTAATTTGGTTGTTGAATAAAAAATTATTTAGTCACAAAAATAAAAATGACTAAATAGTTAGCCACCAAATACAAATTAGACAAAATTTTAAAAACACATTTCATCCAATTATTGGCATGATGTATTGCATGTGTTGGTGTATTGGCACTTATTTGCATTTATTCGCATTCATTGCAGAAATATTCATCACTTCATTCATTAGTTGCAGGTTACCCTAACATTGAGGCATTTTGATTAGTTATAGTAGCTACTTGCATGGGCGATAAGGATTCAGAGAGGACCTAGATAATTTTGAAAAGGCGGGAAAGGGAAAGGAATTCAGAGTTTTCTGTAATGAATTTGAAGTCAACAAGGCCCTTTGTACTGAAGTTGGATTTGGGGATGCCCTCTGCAACAAATTTAGAGGTAATTCAAAACCCTTATTACATTAAACACAAAATCTATAGCTTTCTGATTGGAAACTTATAGTAGCTACAATCTACTACTCTTAATAATGTTCTTTTATAATATTTCCACTATTCTACTTCATAATTTGTTCAAGCTAAATATAATAAAATTTGGGTTTTAGTGCCAAAATAGAATTTACTCAAACAATTTTGATACATTTTCGCTACAAGTGCAAACTGTCCTTGTGCCAAGTAAACATGTGCTAGATTTACCTACACATCAGACATCTGAAAAAAGATGTTTCCTATTGTAGCTTCCTGTATCTGTGTAAAAATTTCCTTTGCAATATCAAATTGACCCCTTTCAACTAGCACAATGGCTGCCCCATTTGCAACATAAAAATTTCTTGGTCTCTATGCCAACACTTTACAATACAGTTCTCTAGCCTTCTCAAGATGTTGTGCCTCTACCTTTGAATCCATCCTCTCATTGTGAAAAGCTACAAAATAATTCCAATTTCCAAGTGAAATGTCAACATAAGAATTCTTTGCATCTCATTCACTTTGTGCAACTTTAATTATTTCTTTTGCTTTAAGCTAGTCATCTATTTTCGGTTCCATTTTTCTAAGCATAGATATAGCATTTGATGATTTTTTATCCACCTTAAGTGCATCCCCAATCAATTCTAGGCTTAGTTGGATCTCATTTTGAGCCTGATCCATTGCTACAAGATGTAGATATGCATCCACATAATCGAGAAACTTGAAGAATATTAGCCTATATAAAATATTTTCTTTTTCAGTATCATGTATCTATTCAAACAAACTAGCAAGATTAAATAGTGTTATGACTTTATCTCATGGTAACTCAAGTGAAACACCGCCTTCTTCTAGTCGATGGAAGAATATCATATCCTTAAAGAGCATAGGAAAAACTATAGAATTGGCACTAGGGCTTTTATTTATGAATTCAACCCAAATACCATTTCCTGATGCCTCCATAAAAGTTTGTTGAGCCAACTCTAGTTCATCATGCTCAAAACGAAGAACCCCAATGTTGTTTAAAAATTGAATGGGTACTTCTTCTTTGCTCTTCTTCAAAAGAGACTTTGTTGTCTTAAGAGAATCTAAGGCTGCACTAGGGTCTAACGATATTAATAACTCACCCATATTGATAAATGCATGGGCATCACGTGGATCTATGTGAGTTTCCTTTCTTAATTTCCAAAGCCTTCTCTGCCTGCCCTTGCTAAGCATATATATGGCCTACAACTTTTAAGCTCTCACAGTTCTCAAGGTGGACCTCTAGAACCTTTTAAAAATTTGAGAGAGAACTCTTAAGATCTCCCAGCTTCAATTGAACCTATCCACAAAATCTCTTGGCCTCTAGCTTTCCTTGACTGATGTTGCGTAGTAGCAGCTAGTGGTGTCATAATCACCTTTACTATGATAAGATCGTGCAAGATTATAATTGTGTGAGGTAAAATATGCAAATGAATAACAAAATCACACAAGCAATGAGACATTATACTAGAGAATTTGAATCACAAAACTAATTGAATTGAAACAAAACCAATTCCCTAAAGTCATCCCATTGTTTCCTATCTCCAAGGATTCATGAAATCATAATGGCTCTTAGATTGTGTATGCACTATGACCTTTTAGAATGACAACCTAAAGAATGGAATGTTGTAAAATGCAAGAAATCTATTCCTACATGATTGATAAACTATGTGATTGATGCTATGATATGATAAATAGCTAGCCACCAAATACAAATTAGATAAAATTTTAAAAACAAATTTCATCCAATTATTGGCACTTATTTGCATTTATTTGCATTCATTGCAGAAATATTCATCACTTCATTCGTTAGTTGCAGATTACCCTAACATTGAGGCATTTTGATTAGTTATAGTAGCTACTTGCATGGGAGATAAGGATTCAAAGAGGACCTAGAGAATTTTGAAAAGGCGGGAAAGGGAAAGGAATTCAAAGTTTTCTATAATGAATTTGAAGTCAGCGAGGCCCTTGTAGTGAAGTCGGATTTGGGGACACCCTTTGCAACGAATTTAGAGATAATTTGAAACCCTTATTACATTAAAGACAAAATCTATAGCTTTCTGATTGGAAACTTATAGTAGCTACAATCTACTACTCTTAATAATGCTCTTTTATAATATTTCCACTATTCTACTTCATAATGTGCTTGAGCAAAATATAATAAAATTTGGGTTTTAGTGCCAAAATAGAATTTCCTCAAACAATTTTGATACATTTTCGCTACAAGCACAAACTGTCCTTGTGCAAAGTAAACATGTGCTAGATGTACCCACACATTAGGCATCTGAACAAAGATGTTTCCTATTGTAGCTTCCTGTACTTGTGTAAAAATTTTCCTTTGCAATATCAAATTGACCCCTTTCAACTAGCACAATGGCTGCCCCATTTGCAACATAAACATTTCTTGGTCTCTATGCGAACACTTTACAATACAGTTCTCTATCCTTCTCAAGATGTTGTGCCTCTAACTTTGAATCCCTCCTCTCATTGTGAAAAGCTGCAAAATAATTCCAATTTCCAAGTGAAATGTCAACATAAGAATTATTTCATCTCATTCACTTTGTGCAACTTTAATTATTTCTTTTGCTTTAAGCTAGTCATCTATTTTCAGTTCCATTTTTCCAAGCATAGATATAGCATTTGATGAGTTTTTATCCACCTTAAGTGCACCCCCAATCAATTCTAGACTTAGTTGGATCTCATTTTGAGCCCGATCCATTGCTACAAGATGTAGATATGCATCCACATAATTAGGAAACTTGAACAACGTTAGCCTATATAAAATATTTTCTTTTTTAGTATCATGTATCTATTCAAACAAACTAGCAAGATTAAATAGTGTTATGAATTTATCTCATGGTAACTCATGTGAAACACCACCTTCTTCTAGTCGATGGAAGAATTTCATATCCTTAAAGAGCATAGGAAAAATTGTAGAATTGGCACTAGGGATTTTATTTATGAATTCAACCCAAATACCATATCTTGATGCCTCCATAAAAGTTTATTGATCCAACTCTAGTTCATCATGCTCAAAATGAAGAACCCCAATGTTGTTTAACAATTGAATGGGTACTTCTTCTATGCTCTTCTTCAAAAGGGACTTTGTTGTCTTAAGAGAATCTAAGGCTGTACTAGGGTCTAACGATATTAATAACTCACCCATCTTGATAAATGAATGGGAATCACATGGATCTGTGTGAGTTTCCTTTCTTAATTTCCAAACCCTTCTCTGCTTGCCCTTGTTGAGCATATATATGGCCTACAAATTTTAAGCTCTCACAATTCTCAAGGTGGACCTCTAGAACCTTTTAAAAATTTGAGAGAGAACTCTTAAGATCTCCCAGCTTCAATTGAACCTATCCACAAAATTTTGTGGCCTTTGGATTTCCTTGACTGATGTCATGTAGTAGCGGCTAGTAGTGTCATAATCACCTTTACTATGATAAGATCATGCAAGATTATAATTGTGTGAGATAAAATATGCGAATGAATAACAAAATCACACAAGCAATGAGACATTATATTAGAGAATTTGAATCACAAAACTAATCAAATTGAAACAAGACCAATTCCCTAAAGTCATCCCATTGTTTCCTATCTCCAAGGATTCATGAAATCATAATGGCTCTCAAATTGTGTATGCACTATGACCTTTTAGATTGACAACCTAAATAATGGAATGTTGTAGAATACAAGAAATCTATTGATAAACTATGTGATTGATGCAATGATATGATATTGATGTTACTATATGAAAATGAAGATTATACTATGATAATGATGCTGTGATGAAACTAAAGAGACTAAGATGCAACTAATAACTAAGCCATGATTCTAAATTAAATGCTTCTAAATGCTAATTTCTAAAGGCTAAACCACTAAATGCTCACAAATGCTCAAATGCTCTAATAAAAATTCTACAGAGTAAGATTGCTCAAAGTTGGGATATGAAATGTTGTAGAATGAGGCTACATTTATAGACTTTCAAGGGCATATTGTGATGTGGCAGAAACCAACAGTCAGGATTTTAGCTGGAGAGATGAACGGTGGAGGATGAAGAAGTTAGAGGGAATCATGGAGAGTGTTCCCTTTAATAGAACACTATGCCAAGCGTTTAGAAGAATAAATGGAGGAAGAGAGCCAAGTGTCTCAAGTTTGTTTTAGAATGTGTTGAGGATAATTCCATTTTAAATATTAAGGATATTTAAATTCATGAGACACATGATGAGGTGGCAAGAGGAAAAGTTGTAGATATGTGACTAAATTTAAATTTGGAATTATTCAAATTTAGTAAGAAGATATTAATTAAATAAAACAAACTATTTTGAATTTGTTTATTTAATTAAGATTAGAGGAATATGATTTAAGATAAGAAGAATTGGAAAATGTGAACTATATAAATAAATTTGGAATTTATTTATAAGTATACGAAATAAGAGGTTTATTAATTAAACACCTTGTATTTAATTAATTAATTATCCTGACTGATTTTAGGTGTATACATTTTGCCCCTCTTTGAAGTGATGTGTTTACACATTGCTTCAAAGAAAAATTTGTTGGTGATGCTGAGAATTTTTTTTGATATGCCTCAGACGTTGATTTTCGAGTGATGATGGATATATAAATTTATGTGTGAGGTAAAATATACAAATGAATAACAAAATAACACAAGCAATGAGACATTATATTAGAGAATTTGAATCACAAAGCTAATCGAATTGAAACAAAACCAATTCCTTAAAGTCATCTCATTGTTTCCTATCTCCAAGGATTCATGAAATCATAATGGCTCTCAAATTGTGTATGCACTATGACCTTTTAGAATGGAATGTTGTAAAATGCAAGAAATCTATTCCTATATGATTGATAAACTAGGTGATTAATGCTATGATATGATATTGATGTTGTATGAAAATGAAGATTATACTATGATAATGATGTTGTGATGAAACTAAAGAGACTAAGATGTAGCTAATAACTAAGTCATGATTCTAAATTAAATGCTTCTAAATGCTAATTGCTAAAGGCTCAAACACTAAATGCTCACAAATGCTCTAATGAAAATTCTACAAAGTAAGATTGCTCAAAGTTGAGATATGAAATGCTATAGAATGGGGTTGCATTTATAGACTTTCCAAGGCACATGCAATAGCCAATAGTTAGGAGTTTAGCTAGAGAGATGAATGGTGGAGGATGAAGAAGCTAGAGGGAATCATGGAGAGTGTTCCCTTTAATAGAACACTTTGCCAAGTGTTTAGAAGAACAAATGGAGGAAGAGAGCCAAGTGTCTCAAGTTTGTTTCAAAATTTGTTGAGGATAATTCCAATTTAAATATTAAGGATATTTAAATTCATGAGACACATGATGAGGTGGCAAGATGAAAAGTTGTAGACATGTGACTAAATTTAAATTTGGAATATTAATTAAATAAAACAAACTATTTTGAATTTGTTTATTTCATTAAGATTAGAGGAATATGATTTAAGATAAGAAGAATTAGAAAATGTGAACTATATAAATAAATTTAGAATTTATTTATAAGTAGACGAAATAAGAGGTTTATTAATTAAACACCTTGTATTTAATTAATTAATTATCCTGACCAATTTTAGGTGTATACAATTAATATGAATGAGATTTCATGAGAGGGTGGTTAGTTGAAACAAGAGTTGTCTTAGTCAACTATTCCACAAGAAAATGTTTCCCTGTAGTGAAGAAAAAATGGTTTTCTAAATGATTCAATGCCATTGCATAGTACGGGTATAATTCAAAGGATCTATGCATCTTTTCCATTCTTTCATGACCACTACCTTTTTCACTAACTGTGAGAATCCTATAAGTAAAAAATGCACAAGACTGAACACATAAATTTATGTAGAGGTAGAACATCATTTCCTAATGCCCCATAAAAGTTTGTTGAGCCAACTCTAGTTCATCACGCTCAAAATGAAGAATCCCAATGTTGTTTAACAATTGAATGGGTACTTCTTCTCTGCTCTTCTTCAGAAGAGACTTTGGCATCTTAATAGAATCTAAGGCTGCACTGGGGTCTGGCGATATTAATAACTCACCCATCTTGATAAATGCATTGGCATCATGTGGATCTATGCGAGTTTCCTTTCTTAAAATTTCCAAAGCCTTCTTTGCCTACCCTTGATGAGGATATATATGGCCTATAACTTTTCAACTCTCACAATTCTTAGAGTGGACCTCTAGAACCTTTTCAAAATTTGAGAGAGAACTCTTAAGATCTCCCGGCTTCAATTGAACCTATCCACAAAATCTTGTGGCCTCTAGATTTCCTTGATTAATGCCATGTAGTAGTGGCCAGTTGTGTCATAATCACCTTTACTATGATAAGATTGTACAAGATTATAATATGAATGAGATTTCATGAGAGGATGGTTAGTTGAAACAAGAGCTATCTTAGTCAACCCTTCCACAAGAAAATGCTTCCCTGTGAAGAAAAAATGGTTTGCTAAATGATTCTATGCCATTGTAGAGTACATGTATAATTCAAAGGCTCTACACATCTTTTCCATTCCTTCATGAACACTACCTTTTTCACTAACTATGAGAATCTTACAATTAAAATGTGCACAAAACTAACCACAAAGATTTTTCCCCATTTCAAATAGAAAAATTTCCAAAAAAATGTGTTTAAAACTTGCAAAAAAATGCAAATAAAATCGTGCTGATTTTTGCACCAGAAAAAACCATGAGACCATAGCTTGTTGCTTACTATTATGCTTTGATAGATTTTTTCCAAGCATTCATAACTTTTTTGAAATCACATGTTTTAGGCTTTTAGCCATAGTAGCAAGGTAGTGAACTGTTTGATAACATGCTTTGGTAGACATGAATGAAAAATGTGGTCTCATGTTGATGGAATGCCACGACATGTGAATTGTTATTGATTGTCATGGCATTCCATCACCATGAGACCACATTTTTTTGAGGCATTTTTTCAACCAATTCACTACCTTGTCTATGCTATTGCTTACTATTATGATTTGATAGATTTTTTCCAAGCATCCATAGCTTGTTCGAAAGCACTTGTTTTAGGCTTTTAGCCATAGCAACAAGGCAGTGAACTGTTTGATAAAATTCTTTGGTAGACAATATGTATGAAAAATGTGGTAGCATAGACAAGGCAGTGAACTTTTTGAAAAAAATGCCTCAAAGAAATGTGGTCTCATGGAATTCCATAACAAGCAAATGTAATTGGCAATTGCTCCTAGTTATTATTTATGCAATATGAAGTAAATGCATAACTGCTTAGGTTGACTTTGTAAAAACTATATTGTAATTGAAATTTTGTCATCTATCAACATTTAGTTATTAGCTACGCTGTGTGAAGTAATGCTTTGAATTTGAAAGATGTGCAATGCAATGTAAACAACAATTTGAATAAAAAATACAAAAATCTATTTTTTACAATTCATTAGTTAAAATCTCTATTTTATTTGCTCTCTATAACTCTATTGCTATGAAAATTCCTTTCAATTAAAAAAATAGTTTTTGTCTCTTAGTCTAAATTTTTTTGTTGCTATGTGTAGAACATTACAGATGGATCAATGTCAAAGGTTGACTAGGGATCAATAACATGCATTTGATGATAGAATAGTTGATGAGAGGGACATGGGAAAATATCCATGTCCATGTAATTATTGTCTTGGTGGAAAGGTGAAAAAAAGAAGTCAAATTATTGACATATGATAAGATATGGGCATAGTGGTATAATCCCTTGGAATGACAATTATTATGAAGATATGATAAAATGGAAGAGTGTGAGAGATGAAGAGGCAAAAACCATAGATGGAGTGGTACCAAACATAAATGAAGAGGCAACAATGTTAGACGAAGGGTTTGAAGTTGATAGAATGTTGAATGAGGGTCCAAATGATGATTGGGCCAAGTTGATGGAGGATGCTTCAAAGCTTGTGTATAGTAATTGTAGGTTAAGTCGTTTGAAAACAATTCTTCAAATCTTTAACTTGCAAGTAGTGTTTGGTTGGACAAATGAGAGTGTAGATCAGTTATTGGCATTATTAAGTTCTTTGTTACCACTTGACTCCACATTGCCAACAAAACAAAGTCAATGTAGAAAGGAAATCACTAAGCTAGGCTTAGGGTATGAAAACATCCACACATGTGTGAATGGTTGTGTATTATTTCACAAGAATCTTGCAAGTGAGAGTGAATGTCTAAAATGTCATGAAGCAAGGTATAGAGAAGGGTTGAAATCAGCTATGGTTCCTAGAAAGGTTCTTTGACACTTTCCAGTAATCCCACGATTACTCAAAATGTATAGGTGCAAAGACATTGTTGAACTTATGCAATGGAATGCCCAAAATAAGAGCACTGATGGAAAGCAATGACATGTGCCTGATTCTAAGATGTGGATGTAATTTGATTACAAATAGGATGATTTTCTAAAGATTCCCATAATACAAGGTTGGGTTTGGCTCTAGATGGGGTGAACCCATTCTTAGATCAAAGTACTAAATGGTCAACTTGACCAATTTTTTTAATAAATTATAACTTTCCTCCATGGTTAGCAACTAAACCATTTTTCTTAATGCTATCATTGATTATACTAGGAAAGAAAATTGTGAATTTAGATGTAATTGATTCTTATCTAGAGCCAATATATGATGAGCTAATAGAATTGTGGAAAATAATTGAAGCAATTCAATCTTTAAGGGATGGTCATTCAATCAAAGTCACTTTAAGATCTTATTGTTTATGATTCATGATCTTCCTACATATGGCACATTGTCTAGTCTCAGTGTTCATGGATACCATGGATGTCCTACTTGCAACTTTAAGGATTTTGTGAGGCACTCAAGAAGTTTGCGTAAGTGTATTTATTGTGGACATCATGCTTACCTTAAAATGGATCATCCATATCATCAACAAAAAACACGGTTCAATTTTCAAAAAGAGAATCATGAAGCACCATTACTAATAGCAGGTGATTAAATTATTGAGAATGGACAAAAAAGAATGTCATTTATTGAAAATGATGGGATTGCTGGTAAAAGATATGATCCATGTAATAAAAGTGGTGTAAAAATATTGTGCATATTATATACATTGCCATACTTTAAGGATATAGCCATTAGACATATTGTTGGCTTTATGCATACTGAGAAAAATATAGCCTATGCTATTATAGAAACTCTTTTTGGTGCTTTTGATACTATTTCATCACATGAAGACTTTCAACAACTAAAGATTCATTGAAATCCTTGGGTTGAAAAATATGATGAAAATTATAAAAAACTAGTGCTCCTTATGTCTGGACAAAGGAACAACATGCACAATTCTTACAATTGATGTCTAAGACTTGCTTTCCCACTAGATATGTAAGTAGTAGTATTAAAATCCAAATAACATTAATGGATTAAGAGGCCTCAAGAACCATGACTATCATGTCATAATGGAGAATATTTTACCTATTGTGGTAAATATATTAAGTTTGGAAAAGGGGCCAAGATTAATAGTTATAAGGTTGGGGCCTAATATTAAAGAGAATGAGTTTACATGTATTAGATCCTTCAAACTTTGATAGTTTGAGGGAGGAGGTTGTTAAAGTCCTTTGTCCATTGGAACAAGAATTTCTGAAATACAAGCAAGCCTCCTCATTTCAAACAAAGAAATGATCTCCTAGGTCTAACTAACACTGAAAACTAAAATTGAGAGACTACAAAATTAGAAAATTGTTCAATATTTTCAATAAAATGATATCTAAAATACCACATTCATAATAAAATCCAATATTGCACTACCACATTAGTCAATAGAGGTATGCATAGGATGGTAGGACATATGGGTCAATGTACATATGCTTACCAAAATATTGTAGCAACCAAATATGAATACCATTGGGTAGCGGTGAGAACATGTTAACAACTAAAGTAAGCCGCAACCTATAAGGGGTGAAAAGTGACACTATGGTATGGCAGTGAACAATCACTCAACCACTAGAATTAAATTGTTGTCCTATAGGAGTCCAAAGGGGTGTGTGTGAGGTGGCGGTACTACTAACCCTACCATACCACTACCTCACAGTGGTCTTGATATGATAGAGGTATGGTGATGAACAATCACTCAACTACTAGAATTAACCTGCCATCCCATGGGTGTCCAAAGGGGTATGCATGGGGTGGAGGTACACCTAATGCTACCTTGTAGAAGTCTTGAAATGATAGAGCGGTACTATAATACAAATTGTCAAAGCATTCAATGATTACACCATCCGATTTCCCAAGATCAAAGGCATGTATTCAAACTTGAAATATGGGCAGATTCTAAAATATTTTGCATGAATTGACATTAATAGTGAGGTGACTGAGCTCAATAACAAATATTACTTGGTACTCAGTGATATTTTGGCAATCATTCACATAGCTCAGCATACCAGAGGCAAGGGAGTTCAACCAAGAAGACTTTGCAACTATTATTTCGCTGGGTAATTTCATAGAAACCCTTTGTATCAAGTGTATAAGAACTAAATTTGCTTCTACAAGTAGAAACTTAAATAAATCAAGTAAGAGAAAATTCTTCATTATGCCACCCAAAACAAGTCAACTTGCAAGTAAAAAGGAAGAGTCCATAGTTTCTAAATCAAAGAAGAGGTCCCTACAACAATCCATTTTAGATGTGTTACCTAATTCTATAGACAAATGATTCAAAAAGATGTTTAAAGATACAACCCATGGAGGTAGAGACCCAATTATCCCTATCTCAAGGTGGGATCTATTTTGGTACTTCTATGTGTAAATGTCAATTATAGATTTGCATAAATACAACAAACAATCACATAATTAGATTCATATGCAAGTTAAACCAAACATTCCCCATAGAATTCATTTACAATGCACAAAATAAGAAATAAATGAAGAACACAACAAAGAAATCTATTAAATCCTATTCAAACAAGAAAACTATTAATCCTATGGGGGAATTGGTGCCATTTTGATGTGGAAAATGGCCCTTTCCCAATCCCTTGTAAGCTTTGTGATGACTTGATGAAGATTTGATGCTTCCTTGGAGAAATTCCTGCATAACCTAGCTAAGAAATGATAAAAATGGATGAAGAATGGATGAAATTGATATGAAGATGATAACTTTGCCTCAATTGTCCTCCTCAAATGAGCATTATGATTTTTCATTGATTGTGTCTCCCCTAAACAAATAGAGAAGCTCTCTATTTATAGATGATAAGGATTGAAGATTGAAAGATATGGAGGATGTGGGACAAAATATAAGCCAATGATAAAGCACCACTTGTCATCATGCTAATGGACAAAGGTTGAGCACATTTTGGAGAATGTGCAAAGAGGGGGGAGATTCAAATTCAAAAGATGGCTTGAAGGATGAGGTGAAAGGTGAAGTTAATGTCACATGGCTCAAGAAAAGGACTTGTAAGATGAGTTAAATGCCTTGTTGGAAGGACACATCCTTTTGGAGGGATTTTCAAATTTGGGGAATATTCCAACCATTGATGCCTTTTTGAAAGTAAGTAGAGATTTAAATAATTCAAAATAAATGATTTATTGAGCAAGTGGCAAAAACTAGAGGATGTGACATGGATTAGGATTAGATTAATTAGGATTTGATTAATTTAATAGGAGATTAGATGATGTGACAATTTTGACTTAGATTCTAGGATTTATTTAAATCAAAATTGAGAGGAATGTGATTTAGACTTAATTAAATAAAGATTTTTGATTTATTTAATTAAAGAGAGATGTTGTTAGCTTAAATTAAATAAGAATTGATTTAATTTAATAAGATGACCTTAGAGATTTAATCAAATAAAAGGGATTATTTAATTAAATAGAGACTATGAGGTTAATTAAATAAAAATGATTTATTTAATTAACAGGTGATGACAACTTAATTAGATAAAATTGATCTAATCTAGTTAAGAGAGGAATTTGATGACAAGTCAAGAAGGTGATTCAGGAGGAAATGTTGTTAGTAATCAGGATCAATTGTATAATTCCAATCAATACATTTTTCATGTCTACATTTTGTCCCTCTTTGAAGCAGTGCACTTGTTGCTTTGATTCAAAGAATAAACGTGTTGCAATCAAAATTCAAAATTTTTCTAATTTCAAAATTTTCCCCAATGCTGCCTCGACGAAGGAAATATGCCGATATGCTGCCCCCTAGAGAGAACGGGCGAAAAGTTTGATTTGAGGGTCAATCTTGCAACAAAGAGGTTCAAGATTAGTTTAGCTCGAATATTTGATGTAGATAGATTCGATGATTTTGATATATTACACAAACTTGACCCTGATTTGTACCATGACATTTGCATTATTTTTATGATATGTGAGATGATATGAGATAATATGATGATGCATGGATGATATGGACGCACATGACGTGATATGATGATGCTTTTATGATTGTGCAATGGATGATAAATGTGTGGTTTATGAGATGCTTAGAATAACCAATCTATATTATGGAATGATGAGATGCAATGCATGTGAGATGATCAATGTTTCCTATATGATATGATATGCATTATGTTGATGGTTTTTGGATGTAGAATGGATGCATTTAGCGATAATTTGTGATTAACTGTCATGGTACCATGTTAGCGTAGAAAGAAGATAAAAGAAAATAAGATAAGATAAGATAATCCAACCAGCCAACTTTATTATAAATGATGATGATGATGATGATTTTCTTACCAGGAATTGGGATTTTAAAAGGGCTATTTACCTTATGTTTGATAACACACATAGGTATGATGCATCAAGGTATACAATACCAAGATGGCGTTGCACCTAGTGTGATGGAATTTGACTTGAAAAAACATATATGAGTATTCTTGTTCACACCTGACATCCAGAAACCTTGCTAGGATGCACTTCAAAATTTTCAGACATCTTGGACCAAAACACGAAAATGTATAACCTATCAATGCAATAGTCAACAAGTTGCCCAAAACACCCTCCATACATACCTAACAAAGCAAGTATTCACGAAGTTATATTACAAGAGCGTCCAACAAGCACAATAGACAAAAGATAATGATCATTGCCCCATTCCTTTATCTCTAAATCCTTTTGTTTGGACATCATTGAGAGGTCATCAAAATGAGCACAAATAATATAAGTCAAAAGACAAAGATAAAGTAAACAAACAAGCTAATGTTCTTCATACCGCTAGCCAAGACTAAACTACGGTGATGCTTGATGTCGATGTCCATTGTGGGAAAGATGCATCCTAGGACATGATGATATCAGATGATTGATTTGGGACTGACTAGATGATAAGCTATTGATATGAAGAGTTGACCAACTTGTTTACTTACTGACCTAGACTTGAGACTTTCACATTTGAGTTTTCACTTTTGAACCTGCTAGACTTGGTTCTGATTGTTTCACCAAAGGTTGAGGATGATGATTGATTTATTATGAGTGATGTTTATTGGGGGTGAAAGTGAGATGAGATAGATGGAGTTTTTGAATATTTGGATGTTTTTTAAATTTTTTGAAATATTTTGAGGCTATTTTTGGTATTTTCCAAGATTTTATGATTTTTTTTGGATTTTGTGTTTTTCGAATGTTTTTGGATTTTGTGTGATTTTATGAATGTTTTTGGATTTTGATGTCTCGGGGGCTGATCAAAGATTAGCCTTGCCTACGTTTAAGCTTAGAGATGATGTAGTTTAGATTCCACATTTTTGATGTTTTTTGACTTTTTGATCTATTTTTTGGATTTTGATATGATTTGGATGATTTTGGATTTTCATGGTTTTGATGATTTGGATGTGGATATGCATGATGATATCAGTGCTCTGTTTGGGACTTTGTTGAAAACCAAGCTAGAGTTGATTGATCTGATCAAAGGATTGATGATGATAACATTGAGGATATAAAATAATGCAAGGATAGTGTTAAGCAACACAAGGATTAGGATGGATATCCCAAGATGATGAGGGATTGATTAGATTTGATTGATCAAAATTGATGATGATAACATTGTTGAGGATACACAACAATGAAAGTATAGTGTTAAGCAACATGAGGACTGAAATGATGATGGATTGATTGGACTTGATTGATCAGGATTTTGAAGCTTGATTTGGAACAATTTTTTTTTTGGATGATTTGATGTGACGTTGATGTGGAAATTAGATGCGACTAATATTAATTGTTTGAATCAATGTTCGATTGAAGATAAAACTTGATAAGGAACATATTCTTGTCAAAATATTCCATGGGCTAGTCATTTGGATTTTGGATCACAAATGCTTTGACCAATTTAATTTCATGTTTGCTAATGTTCAGATGACCACATAAGTTGGAGGATATAGATCAAGATTTATTCCCTAAGCAAGATGTAAATATCTACGCCTAGTGTCTAGCAATGTATGGAATGCCATGGATGGACGTTTGGATAGGTGTATGGATGGATGGATATGGTATGCACACAAAGGATTCCAAGGATTATCTTGTGATAAGATAAGGTGTTCGAACAGAGAAATGCTCATTTAGATAATGTTTCCTAGCTTAGATAACATTCAGATAGGATAGGATCAATGAAAGTGACTCATGTCAAGATGTTTACCATAAGCAAGTGTAAAGTGTACACCAAACTTTTTCAAGATCAAGATAACTTGGACTATGGATGAAAAATGGATGAAGATGGATTGGATAAATGGTTCATGGATGAATGGATTTATTATGGATAAGATGGATGGAATCTTGGATTTATTATGGATGGGATTAGATGCTTCCACTTGAATTAGTGCATGTAAATGATCGATTCTACACATGACGCCTATTTTCTAGGTTTTCATCATGGTACTTGTCCAAAGTACCCCCAAAGTGGTTTTCACTAGAGGATGTTTTTTTTATTTTTTCTTTCTTTACTGTTTTCAATCCTTTTTTTGATGTTTTTTTTTGGGATTTTCATGTTTTTTTGAAAGATCTTAAGCTTATGCCGAACCACTTGGTGGTGTTGATGTAGATTCTTCTATCATAATGTTCCATCGATATCCTACTTGAAGAAGCTGATTTGCTAAGATACGTGCACTTGAATGCAACTTTTGAGATTCCTGATCTGCTTTGTTGATATCGAAGTTAACTTTGTCTTTGTGCACACATCGTGATAGAGTGCCTTCTGAATCCTTATGATGAAGGGTGGCTACCAATACATGGACAATTTGAGAATTGGATAGCATGCATGGAGACATAGATGGAGTGTGTTTAGGAATAAAAGATGAATTGGTTGATAGTTTGGAACCTTTGACTCTCCAAACTTGGGAAGATGAGAAATGATGGGTGGATACAAAAGTGTGTGTGGAATTAGGACCAATTGCTTGATACACTTTGTACGTCACTTGAGAAGCCTTATTTTTCCTTTGTGGACATATTTGATGGATACTTTTCCCCTTTTTATTTTTCCCCATAGTTTCTTTGACATAGGGATAATATTTCTTTGTATTCTTTGGTATCCATGTGTATTTGATTTTTCCATTATGCTTCCTTGCTTATTTTTCTTTGATAACATTCCTTGTACTTTGATTCAAATATTTCTTTTGAAATTGGTCCCAATTCATGGATGGGGTGATGGGTGGATGAAGATTCATGATGTGGTTGGTTGTAGTATTAACATCGGTTTCATCATAGGGATTCTTCGTGCTCCCTATGTTGACGTTTTCCTAAGACATAATTGCCCCTAGTATGGTGGTAGTGGCACCTTCGTTCCTTAATTCTGCTTGTTTTGAGATGTCTTGTTTGGTAAGCATGCTTTGATAAGTGACCACTGCAAATGACGTTGTTTCAATTTGCTACTTTGCTAACTCTGGAATGTCCTATTCTACCAGACCTTTTTCTTTGAGTGGATAATGTTGGATATCTTCATACATGATGTTCTTAGTCTAAATTTGGGATATATCTGATCCTGATGTTGACAACTTAGTTTGACTGTAGGAATCAATAACCTACTCTTTTTTTGTTGTAATGTCAGGAGTAAAGGAATCCTATTTTGAATGAAGATCATCTATGTGTCCATCCACAAAAAGCATCTCATGGGTAGATGAAGGAGTATTTTTTATGTGGATATGATCATCTTGCATAGATAGGAGACTTTCCATTAGATCATTGTAGTAGCTTAGGGATACAAATTCTTGATCTTGAATGATTTTGGAATTCCTTTCAACATGCTTTGGATCAAGTTCTTGACATGGGTCCATTTCAAAGGGTGGATTGTTTATAGAGGGTTCTTGGATGTCGTCATTAGACATGGGAAGCAACTTAATATCCTCTTGATCTTTGAGTTCAAATGTTGAGTTGAGGATTCCTTCAGTATTTGTAACCATGAGGTCAAAGGATGTCAATATGTCTTTGAAAGGGACATTGCTAGACTTTGGTGAAAGATGTTGATCATGATTTGGAATAAATTCTTGAGACATGCTCTCTAACTCATTAGGTGATGTAGAGACATTTTCAACATGATCATTGGTTGACAGGTCATAGATTATGTCAATACGATCAAATAACTCTAACACTCCTTGAAATAGATCATGGCCAAATATTGTTGAGGGGTTTTGATCATGACCAAAAAATGCCCATTGATGCATGTTGATTTGATCATTGGATGGGGTAGAAACATATTCAAGGTGCTCATTGATGGATAGATCTTGATAATTGTTTTCAACAATTATGGTGGAGAGATTGTCAATGCTATCACTAGTGGTTGAGTCCTAATTATTTTCCCCAATAGTTATTACTTTTTGATCAATCAAGTCTTGGATGAGATTTTTGAGTTGAATGCAATTTGACGTTGTGTGTCCCTTTATTTTTTGAAAATCAGAAAGGTGATTTTCATTGTACCATGGTGGTTACAATGAGGGCTCTTGATAGTTGTCATAGGTGGGAATTGTGATGAGTTTTTCCTGTACCAACTGTTGTATGACCAATTTGATTGGATTCCCAAGTGGTGAGTATTTTCATTTGTTACCTTGTGAGATTTGTACTTTAAATTGACCTTGTGATGATTGATCTTGGAGATGTGGAGGCTGGGTTTGTTGTTGATGTTGTTGATCTTGATATCTGACTTATTGACATTGGAGATATTGTTCTTGATGTGGTTGTGGACACAACTAAATGCTTTGATGAAATGGTTCAACCAATGGTAGGGTGTATTGATTTTGGAGTGAAGATGTCTCTTGGCTCAATAATTCAATTAGTTTGGAAAGTGAAGCAATTTGATTTTGATTTTGATCTTGACACCCTTGATATAGTTGATTTGGCTTTTGTTCAAGTGGATTTGGAATGTACACTTGTGGTGTTTGTATGGGATCATGGAAAAATTGATTTTGGACAATTTTCTGATTTGGGATGATATTTAGATTTGGCATGATAGGTTGGAATTGAACATTGTTATGGTTGGGAATCACATTTCCTTGATTTAGGTAACTTTGATTTTGTACGGTGTTACCTTGACTTGGATCAATACATGGAGTCGTTATTATTATTTTTGGACTTTGAACAACATTTGTATGATTCACAAACATATTTATCCCAAAGTTTACCAAGTGTGGATTTGAAATGTTCATGTTTGGTAAACTTGTACTTGGTATATTCACATTTGGTATGTATGCATTTGGTGGGATGATGTTGTTTTGTGGAAGAATCGTTCATTGAGTATTTTTGGTTGATAGATTTTTAGGTTTGGACTTTGATTTAAATCTACCATAGGGAAAGGTGTTCCAAAATTTAGATTGGGCATACTCACATTTGTTGTACCATTGAGGTTTGGAGGAGATAATGATCCCATGTATGGATTGTATAAATGTGAGTTTTGATAATCCATTGGTTTTGTAAAGCTTTGATAGTTTGGTTGACTTGGATAACTCATGATATATGAAGAAGGTTTATATTCCATGTTCCTCTTGTGTTTTGACCTTGTTGGCCTCTGAGGAATTTAGGACCAATGATGAGATGAAGGATGAAAGGAGTGAATGATATTGGGTGTTGAACTTTTAGGAACTTTGGATCAATGCTAGACTTTAGGATTTGATTTTGATTGGTTTGATTTGATTTGGATAATGGACTTGTAAACCCTAAGATGTTAGATGTGATCTTAGGATGAACTCATTCAAAGGTGTGCTGATTTAACTAGAGGTATGAGAAAGGATGCATTCCAATAATCCTAACTAAACAAGACAATTTTGATTTTGATGATTTACCCAAGACTAAAATGATGTTTCCAAAGCTCTAAAGTTTTTTTGGTGGGATGGATTTTGATAGATGTTTGGGATGGATGAAGTGTTTGATTTTGATCCTAAATGAACCTAAGAAGGATGTTGTTTACAAGACCAAGATAATGAAGAACATGCTTTTCTCTAATAGTAGTTCTAAACCAAAAGACCAATGTTTGCATGAAAACCATATGACCAAAAGATACACAAGCACATGTGTGGGGTCCAATTGTTTCTTATCTTTGCTTAATGACTTCTTTTTACCACAAACAATTCTTGATTAGGTTTTCAAACTAGATGTCTAATGTCTAAATTTCTTCTCATCCCACAAAGTCCATTATGTGGAAATCAAGGAAATTAAGGAAAAAGTTACCTATTGTTGACTTTAGTAAGAAAAGTGAGATATAAATTCAAATTTTTAAAAACCTCTAAGGATAGAATCCCAAGGGAAAGCAATAATACATGAATCTTGTCAAATATATTTGCTTCCTAAAGGGTTTGAAGTTTGATGATAATGTTGAATGTTTGTTTTCAAATGTTTACAAACAAGAAAAGTGTTTTGTTTTCAAGAACAAGTACAACCCTATGTATATGAAAGACTGTATTTGTTGAATCCCTACTTGGACAAGCCCAGCTATGCCTAATTTTAGCGAATGGTTAGATGCATGACCCCATTGGCTCCCCTCCATGACACTCACTTATACGGGGCAGCCAAGCATCAATACACATGAAACTTCCATGGCATACTTTCCATTTCTATTAAAAGCCGCAAAAGTGTGGGGCAGCTTTAGAATGACCATTCTTGCACCAACAAATAGATCAAGGATTTTGGCCTTTTCTAAACAAGGGTTTTAATTCAGAATTTCCATTTGTAGGGATTGATCCATGCAGTGAGAGACCATTGCTGCCCTTCTTGTCAGAACCAATTGCGTGATACTGGCCTTTATTCCAATATCCACACTTATATACCAACTAGAAATACACTTGGCTTTAACATGTTACCGGTTGGGTCGTTCCCTTGGGTGAGTAATTTTTCCCACAAGGTAGACCCTCTAAGATAAAACAAAAGCGAGCAAATACATCCGTAGTTCAATCAATCCTTGTTTAGAAACAAGGATAAAACACACACAATTTATTCCACTCACACTTGCAAGATTTGTTTAATTTTAGTTCCAAAATGAAGTGTGAAGGAAATCACTTACAGTAATATCACCAAAATCCTTTTGATTCTCAAGATCGCCATGAGGCGCAAGAGAAGCGCATACATCCTTTCAATGGTATTACTTTGAGTAAGCAATTACAAGAAAAAGAAGCTCTTGTTAATTTTAAACCCACAAAGCAATGATTTGATTCTTTTTAGAACAACAAAGGAGATGTGAAGATTGTCTTGTTCAATTGTTAATCCTCAAACCAAATCTAGTGAGATTGTCCTAAAAGTTATTTTTAAACCCTTTGTAGCAAGAATTTGAAATGTTGTTTTTAGAGCCCAAAAGAAATTTAGTAGGTCCTAAGCACATGAGAGATAACAAATTTGTAAGAGAAATTGTGAATTCTCTAAGAGTGTTAAACAAACACTAAAGTGTTTAAAAACACTTGGTATTATGAGATAGTGATGTTATCATGTTTCTTTGCTCCTTTACCTTTGATCCAAAAAACCTACAAGAAAACTAGTTAGACCTACAAAACAAAGGTCAGAAAAGCAAGTAATAACCTAAATGATCACAATTGAAAAAGGTACATGTCATAAAAAAATTGAATTTCACTTTTTACTTTACTCCAGCGGTGGAGTCTGCACAGGCGTTGCTATTTGAAGAATCCAACAGTGCTATATGGCACTGCTTGTCAGTCAATGTCATTCTACAATGAGGATAAAGAGGGTGATGGCGTTGCTATTTAGCCCAGCGGTGCAGTTTGGAATTTAAAAATTCCAACACGTGAAAATAGAACTAGCAGCGTAATTTACAATTTTGAATTATGGGCAAGAACACTAGAGCATCGTAGTTTTAAATTTCAAGTGGGGCTATATAGTGACACTAGTGAGGTAGTGGTTCTGAATAGGGACGTTGATCTACTAGCGGTGAATTTTCCTATAAACACCAAAAAAACACAAAAAGCATGGAATTTTTGATAAAAACATGATTAGAAAATGAGATATGCCATCCTTCTAGTGCCAAAATTTGAATTTCGATTATAGACCTGCATAAATACAACAAAAAATCACATAATTAGGTTCATATGCAAGTTAAACCAAACATTCCGCATAGAATTCATTTACAATGCACAAAATAAGAAATAAATGAAGAACACAACAAAGAAATCTATTAAATCCTATTAAAGCAATAAAAATCTGAATCCTATGGGGGAATTGGTGTCATTTTGATGTGGAAAATGGCCCTTTCCCAATCCCTTGTAAGCTTTGTGATGACTTGATGAAGATTTGATGCTTCCTTGGAGAAATTTCTGCATAACCTAGCTAAGAAATGATAAAAATGGATGAAGAATGGATGAACTTGATATGAAGATGATAACTTTGCCTCAATTCTCCTCCTCAAATGAACATTGTGATTTTTCATTGATTGTGTCTCCCCTAAACAAATAGAGAAGGTCTCTATTTATAGATGATAAAGATTGAAGATTGAAAGATATGGAGGACGTGGGACAAAAGATAAGCCAATGATAAAACACCACTTGTCATCATGCTAATGGACAAAGGTTGAGCACATTTTGGAGAATGTGCAAAGAGGGGGGAGATTCAAATTCAAAAGATGGATTGAAGGATGAGGTGAAAGGTGAAGTTAATGTCACATGGCTCAAGAAAAGGACTTATAAGATGAGTTAAATGCCTTGTTGGAAGGACACATCCTTTTGGAGGGATTTTCAAATTTGGGGAATATTCCAACCATTGATTCCTTTTTGAAAGTAAGTAGAGATTTAAATAATTCAAAATAAATTATTTATTGAGCAAGTGGCAAAAGCTAGAGGATGTGACATGGATTAGGATTAGATTAATCAAGATTTGATTAATTTAATAGGACATTAGATGATGTGACAATTTTGAATTAGATTTTAGGATTTATTTAAATCAAAATTGAGAGGAATGTGATTTAGAATTAATTAAATAAAGATTTTTGATTTATTTAATTAAAGAGAGATGTTGTTAGCTTAAATTAAATAAGAATTGATTTAATTTAATAAGATGACCTTAGAGATTTAATCAAATAAAAAGGGATTATTTAATTAAATAGAGACTATGAGGTTAATTAAATAAAAATGATTTATTTAATTAACAGGTGATGACAACTTAATTAGATAAAATTGATCTAATCTAGTTAAGTGAGGAATTGGATGACAAGCCGAGAAGATGATTCAAGAGGAAATGGTGTTAGTAATTGGGATCAATCGTGTAATGCCAATCAGTACATTTTTCATGTCTACACTATGAAAGAAGGGATGACAAGATTCTAGTTTCAAATCCTTGGACCTTAGATTTGGCCAAATGGATAGTCCCGAATGTCTTTGTAGATGTTGAGTTTATTAAAGTATTGTCACAATATTATCACCCTGCTACTAGGACTATAAGAATGCCAAATGGTTTACCATTAGTGCTGCTAACTAAAGAAGCAATTATAGAGTGTTTTATGTTAAACAAGCAAGCTATCATTAAGATTGACTTGGATTGAAGTGATGAGGATTATAGGAGATTGAGAAAAACCTACATGAGTTATGAACTTCCTTTACACATGAAAAGGGGTGTAAACAATAGGAGGATACCTATCTCCCCCTCCCGAATTGAGCCATTTTCCATAGAAGACTTCTAAGTATATTTCAAAAAAACTTATTTTTCTTTGTGCCAAGTGCTTAGAATAGATGTTGAAGAGAGGATGCCAACCTATCTCATGATGATGGCAATGAAGATAATCCTAAAGTCAAAATTGAGTATGACTTTTCTACTAAAATTGAGAAAGGGCTACATGAAGGATTTTTGCAAGAGAGAACTTAGCTCCCATCACTTTCAGGAAATACTCTCTGTTGTGTCATTTGATATTGTACCAAAACAAAAATAGATGAACTAAAAGAATGTGTTTGGGAATGATCGATAATGAAGGGAATAGGTTGCTTATACAAAACTGGTGTTACATCTGAGATAGTAGATGTAAAAATAATGATTATGTAATATTTCATGATGATTTCATAATAAAGGTCATGGCTTCTCTTGGTCATATTTCACCAATATTTCCTAATAAAATCATGCAAGTATTAAGACCTTTAGCATTGAAGCTAGAGCAGGGACACACTCACAATTTCGGTGACTAGTTCTTCTTAGTAGACCAAATAGTAATAAGGGTCTATCGATGTCTTCAAGCCCCACATGTTTTACCTAAATTTATTTCTATTCACATTGCAGTTTTAAAATTTATGTGGAAAATGTTATGGATGGAGCAAAATTTTATGAAAAGACAAAAAAAAGGGGACATTCCTCCCTGACCTAACTGAATGTGAGGAGCTATTCAGAGGATCTGACACTCTTGAAGAACTGTAGAACTATTTGAAGATGGGTATTCATTGAATTCACAAGGAGAAAGGGTCTTTGGTCCTAAAGGGAATATTAAATTTATAAAGCTAACAATTCTCACTAAAGCTGGGATTACCCATGTAACGGATTATGAAGATGTAATAAGAAATTGATTTACACTTGATGAATTTTTTCAAAGAAAGAGGAAGTGGTAAATCATAAAGAGGCTTGAGGAGGAGAAGAAGAAAAGGGACACTGGATTCCAAATATTCTATGTTGAAGAAAAGGATCTTATCAAAAGGATGAACGTAATAATTAACAACTTTGAAAGATTATATGTTGCATCAGGAAAGAAACCTGAGGGTCAGTCTTCAAAACCCTCCAAGCTACCCATCAAACCAAGTGGTATTGTAATAATAGGGCCCCAATTATAAACTGCCACAATACAATCAGAAGCATCCCCTGAGTAACCAAGTCCTAAAAGGTAGAAGACACATGGAGTGGCCCCCTTAGTGGCATATGAAATAAGTGGAGTAAGGGATACTGAAGAGGTAGCTGATGTAATTTTGAATTTTAAAGAAGATGAAGTTGATTGGCCACTACCTAAGCTTGTAACTGATGCCCACAAACTAAAAGAAAGACTAGATGTACATGGGTATAATGATCAAGAAGTGCATGATGATGAAAGGGTGATTGTTGCCCTTAGATTTATTGAAGATGATGAATTTATTCAAACTCCCGAGTTTAAGGATTATTGGCTTAAGATGAAAATGGAAGAATTTGAGGAGAGACTCCAAATTAATAATATGGGAATTGAGGAGTCACAACATGACTAGATTGTTGCCCAGACTCTTGAAGAAATCAGGATTAATGAAATTACTATTATCCCCAAAGAAGCAAGAAAATTGGTCTTAGAAAGCAATATACTAATGATTCCTAGGATGGATTTAAAAAATATATTCTTATTGGATCAAGTAAGAAGGAAAGAAGATCCAATGTTGGTTTCTGGATTCAATTCGGATGAGGGAATGAGTGGCATAGGTGACAATCCAAGACTTGAAACCCTAGCCTTTTGGACAAAGCAAAAAGGAATAGATAAACCAAGATTGCTTAATGTTGTAAAATAAATGAGAGGAACTACCATGGTAAAGACACTTCAAGACACATCAACATTGGAGGCATCTACTATGACAATGCACTTATCAATTTTTACTAGGGATGTGGTTAAATCTATGGAGCTTAGATTGGAAGAATATGAGAAAGCACAGACTGATTTGACTGATGAAGTGAATAGGTTATTCATAGAATATGTGAAATTGAAAGAGTATTTGAAGGGTGTAGGTCCTTCCCAAAGAATGGAATTAATAGTATACCACCCCCTGCCATCCAAACTGATATAGGTGCAATCACTGTTGAACAAGTAAATGTGCTAAAACAAGAAATTGAGAAGATGAAAAAGACTAATGAAGAAACAAAGGAAAGAGAATAGAGAGAAACCCTTAGGGTATTGGAACATATCTTGGAGCATAGGATTGAAATAATTGTGGAAAAATTGGAAAATGTGTATGAATGTTATCTCTCTTTGTCACAAGCAGTTGATTAGATAAAGGCCCATGTACCTATATTGGACCCCTTATTCAAGAAATAACTTGTACATCACACCTTAACGAATTTGCACAGAATTTTACAAAGGAGTGTTGAGGCCCCCACAACTTTAAAGCCTACTGAGAAAATGGTCCAAATGGTCATAGATGAATTTCAATACATATTTGCAAAACACCAAAATATCAAGGCAAGAATGGATTCATTAAACACACTAAAATAGTAGTTCATTCCTAAGACACTAAGGGATGATGATCAACTAAAAGGCTCCAAGGATTGGATAGATGAGTTTAGAAAAAAATGTTCCCAACTACATCACTAATTTATAGAAGGATGGTGACATAAATGTTCACTGCCTTAATTTAACCTTGGATGGAATAATTGCACTGGACGTTGGATACTCAAAATTCATCATGGATAGCAAAGGGTTATTAGAGAACAAATGGAAGAGTCACTTGGCCAACACATAAAAATTCTAGGAGTACAAATGGCCTCATGATTACATGGTGTACCAATGGGAGAAGACATATCTAGCTCCCCCAAAAGAATGGGCCTTGCAAATACTATCATGGAGAGAGGACCTTGCTAGATCTGAATGATCACGGGTACCTTACGATGAGTAGCAGACTTATGTATCTTGCAAGTGCTCTAGAATTCAACATTGATCATTTCTCTTCACTTCTCACCTTTCATTGATTTTATATAATCCTAGTATACATAAACAATGATAATTAAGAATTTTTGATTTATGTTAAAAGTGGGTAACTAAAAAGAAACTTTTTGACATGTCAGTTAGGAATTTTTTTTGAAATGTATTGTAAAATATTTTTTAAGATCAATAGAATGAAGTTATAATTGGTGACCAAATTATGGTTTCAATTGTTTGTTGAAGTGAATTAAGGAATGTTATCTTGTTGTCTCCAATTTGATCTTTCCTTGTTATTTAAATCAATATATCAAGGGTATATCTGGTTTATTAAAACACATTTGTTATCAAACAATTCATTTTACAATACTACATTTTGGTGTCAAATCTTTGGTAATTATGGTTAGTTTCATTACATTCAAATTATGAATTCTAGGAATTATATATAATAAATAGATTGATGGTTGTTTAAATAGTGAAATTAGCTCTCTTCGAAATTAACTGAAATATATTTTCTTGAAATATCTAGAAGGATTATTTTAATTAAAGAGGATTTTGTGGTTATTTTTCTTACAATGATTAACAATGATTTTACAGTGTAGCTAGCTTGCTATTTTCATTCAAGATAAAATTCATGCTCGAAGTCAAGCACATACCAAGAAGATGGTACTCTACTTCAAACCCTCAACCTCACTTAGTTTAGTCTACTTACATGGGGATGTTAAGGAAGTTGCTAACTAATTAATATATATCATTTTTTGTTTGAGAAGGAGAATCCTTTGAGATCCAATATGGTAGTGGATCAATGTTCAGTTTCTTAAGGAAAGATGATGTCATAGTTGGGAAACTTGTTGTGAAACATCAAGTTAGTAATTTTTGGATGCTAAGGCTTCCAAGTTGGATATCAAAGATCTTTTCTCATCAACTTAATTTGGACTTTATGTATAAATGGATTCTTTCATGGTGCAGGTCTTTACTAAGACAACACATGAACTAGGGTTGACATTTTTGTTGTCCAATTTTGATGGCAATCTTGGGCTTGGTTTCTAGGAAATTTCTATTGATAATGTTGTTCCAGTCAAGCTAGTTTTGACAGTCTTCATTCTATAATATGTCAACTTAATTCTATAATATGAGCGTATCACCTTTTTAAAAATTTGAACAAGGTTCTAAAATCAAGGGTTCAATATGCATATTTTAGGCCTATGTTGAACACTCTGTTTAACACATTTGTTGATAAGGCTACAATTTTTTAATTGATTTATCTTTCTGCTATGTTTGGACTTACTTTTGTAAATTTGCAATAAATAATGCACTTTTATTCTTTCTAAATTGAGACTAATAGTAATTTTGTTGGTTTTATTGAGGCACATCTTCATTCATGGCAGAAAAGGCAACACCTTGTTGCTCATATTAGATGGCACATTGCATACAACGGAGGAAAGATTCTAGCTGGGTTATTGTTGATTGCACTGAAGGAGAGATCTTCATATATGGGACGCGATCAACACTCTCCTTGGATTCTACACATTACAACTTGCTCTAGGAAGATTTCCCATGTTGTAGATGTTTTAAGAGATGAAAGGGGTATGTGCTAGCATTGAAGGGCTTCAAGCATGTGTTTCCATCATTGCAAAAGTTTTTAGGAGAAGTTTCTTTCTTGCAGTCATTTCTGTGCAATATTGTAACACTTAGATTTTCAATTTTGTGATTGAAAATAAAAATTGTAATATTCTATTTCTAAGTTGTAACTAGAACACCTTTCTTTTATTAATAAAGTTCACCAATTTTTCCTTCTTAATGGCTATCTTATTGTGTGCAATTGATGATTTATGTGTATTTTTGTGTTTTATACTTAAATATTCAAATATCAATCAATTAAAATGACTAAATATACTACTAATTGACATCAATTAATAATTAAATTGGCTAAATATACTACCAATTGACAAAAAATAGTGAACAATGAATAAATATGACTAGATATATGACTAGTGAAATCCATGAATAAAAATGACTAAACATACTACCAAATTGATCAAAATGATGATTAAAATTAATGACTAAATACACTACCAATGCATAGAAATTAGTGAATAAAAATGACTAAATAAGTGACGAGTTAACAACAATCAATGACTAAATATACCAGTGAATTAAAAAATGACTAAATAAGTGACCAAATTACAATAATCAATGACTAAATCAACAACTAAATAAGTGACCAGATTACAACAATCAATGACTAAATATATTAGTGAAAAAATGAATAAATAAGTGACCAGATTATAGCAATCAATGACTAAATCAATGACTAAATATAGTACCAAATTGATCAATCAAAACAACCAATAAAAGACTAAAAATGGTTTAGTCATCAATTTGGTCATGTTATATATGACTAGCAATAAACTACTAATGGTTAGGTGACCAAGTTTAGTCATTTATAAGCAAATTTTAGTAGTTTTTTCATTAGTTTATTGTTGTTTCTATACTAGTGCTCTCAAGGGGAGTAAGTAGTGGCATTGTTGATTTGGTGCAAATTGGTGTGTGCTCCTAAGGGGGAGTATTTAGAGTAGTAAAGGAAAGGTGTTGCAGAGTAGTTGTAAGTAGGTTGGTTGATGAAAAAGGAAAAGAATAAAATAGTACAAACACTATGTCCTTTTCCATTGATGTCATAGGCAGTGGGAGATTCATGTGAAAAAGGAACAAGTTGTCAAGGAGAGAAAGAAACATGTGAAAAAGTCTATCTATAAAGGGGAAGAGAAAGTCAGCTAAAGAGAGAGCCATGTAAGGGAGAGAGTGAGTAAAGAGAAAAGAGAAAAGGAAATAGGTATGTTCAGAGCTGTTGTGTCTTTGATGGTTTTTCACATCGTGTGTTGCCATCAATGAAAAAGGGGGAGATTGTTGCAAGTATGTCCAGATTGGTGTTTTCATTGATGTCAACAAGCTTGTGTTGTCATTGATGTCAACTATATGTGTTGAGGGAGATTGGTGTTGAAGATGAATAGTTGGTGGTGTCATCAGTTAAGCTACTAGTGTTAACCTTTGGTGTTGCTTTGATAAGCTTCTATCTATGAATGTAGTTGTGTTGTAGATGATGTGCATATATTTCTGGTGCTTGGTCTCCAAGTTCTTTTGAGAAAATTTGATAAAAAGAGGAAACTGTGTTGTAGTGGTGTTCTAGGTAATAGAGAGATGTTTTGGTTTTTCTCTACATTTCTTCTAGCTTGAAGATCTACCTATGCAATTCAAATTTTTTGGTGAGAGGTGCTTAGAGGTGTTGCATTCAAGCAATGGTATGCTAGACCATCGTATAGTAGAATTTGTGTTCACCAGTGTGTGACTATGCATTGCAGAGGTGTTTGGGAGAAATGTTTCTACTCCTCATTTCTCTTGTAATTCTAAAGGTGTGTTGATGGTGTTGGTAGTTTACCTCAGTCAAGAGGATTTGAGGTTTGGTACTTTGGAAGATAGTTTTTCAAGTAACAGTGTATGGCAAAGTAGTTTGAGTTTACTCTGTTTTTACATTCTTCAGGTGAAAGTTGTTGCAAAGGAGTTTGTTGGATTTCAGGATGTTTGAGGAAAATTCTAGATCATGTTTAAGTGTGGTATGTTGGGACTTAAAATTTCATACTAATTTTAGGTCCCCATATTAAAAAAGATGATTTTAACACTCAGAAACTCAAGTGTAAAATTAGTCTCAGGTGCACATTTTAAAAAGTCACAAAATGAAGTCAATACAATTTTAAGCCAAATCACTTTGTGGACATGTTCATCTACCATATGGGAGTATCTCTGCAAGTTTTCAGCTTCATACAATCAGTTTTGAATTTTTTTCCAAAAGGCGAGTTGAATGACTCTGCGAGTGTTTGTTGTCTACACGCAGTAAAATCTATTAAAGTGGCCCACTTTGAAGGAAGATATTAAGCATCTAGAAATATATTATGATAGAACAATTGGTGCTCTTGAATATCCCTATCTTAAGGTGCATCCATGTTGATTTTGAGGGCATTTTAACATCATTTGGTATTTTTGCAAAGCCAAAACTGAATGAGTTTTACACAATTTGGTAGACATAATTTTGCAGAAAATGTTGAGTAAGTAGTTGTGAACATTAACAATTTTTATTCCTGATGAGCTCATGCAATACCATTATGCAAGCATATTCTCCTACCACTAATTAACATATTGGTGCATTTTCATGGTTTTTTGAGATCGTTTGAGCAATTTTCTAAGGAAATTCCAGAGGCTACATGGATTGTTTTAAAGCACTATGCAAAATGCTAGAAAATAAGTTTTGACAAATACCCACTTCAGTTTAGAAATAAAGCACCATGAGATTCAAGCAATTGGGGTTATGCTAGGAGTAATCATGGAAGAGAGACCTTTAAGATGTACCAATAATTGGATACATATCAACGAATGCTACAACCACCAAAGCACATGAGTACTGCTTATCTTCAATAACAATGCTCTTAAATTGTGCATATTAATATATGTTATAGCATGGGATACTAATAGACATAATGTGCTAGAAGCATATATCAGTGATGATACATGATAGTCCAAGGTAGTAAAAGGTAATGCACAGGTTAAGAAGCTAAAAGGAATAGTTGTATCACTACAAATACCATTAATAAATTGAACCTAGACCTCATTCTTTCATTTAAGAGAAAAAATAGGACCTGATATCATTGTAGGTGGCAATGATCCAAAGGAATTTCACACTCATAATAAAGCATCTAGAATAAGGGCATTATAGATTCATTAGAGGAAAAAATAGGACCTGATATTATGAATAAGGGCATTATAGATTCATTAGAGGAAAATGATCATCAACTCAGACACAAAAGGAGATTTTAACAAAGAAGAAATCAAATATGTGGAAAAAAATAAATTGTTTTAAAGATAGAAATACAAGCAGGAACAATACAATAATGGTGGTTGACGAGAAATGCTTGGAATATGCTTTGGGGCTTGATCTCCATAAGATTTGTTTTTGAATTGAGTTTTCAATGCTTCTTGCCATTTGTTGTCAAGTAACACCTCTTTGAAAGGCCCAAGTAACAACATTAATAAGATGTAATGCGAAGAAAGTAACTTTAAGTAAAGGTGATGGTAGACAGTTGTGGCAATAAAGACCATGATATTTGTTCGAATTTGAGAAGAACAGATTCTCTCAAAAGAAGATTTCCCACCTTCTCAATCTAATCAACAAGGTGCATGTCCTTTGCTAAACGCACCATCAGGGTAGCCTCACAATATTTATGTAGCAGGTGCCTCTAATGTTGACATTACCTGGTGAACATAAAAGAAAAATATGAATGTGGCATCATTGTCTTAAATCTGCATGGAAAGATGGAGTTCCAGAAGCCACCCATAGTAATGTATGATGTTGCATGGGGATTATCTTTTTGAAAATTCTTAGAGCTCAGTCTCTCCAACCATGCCGCAACAAGTAGAGTTTCCAGCTAGAGTCATTCTTTACATAGAGACTGCCTTCACTTTCAAGGGGTTCGAAATATGATAGCATGTTTTTGATATTCTTCCATCAATGTTTTATGTGTATTTATCACCTTCAAGGTAAGAATTCAATCAACGAAAATGGCTTAGGAAAGAAGTTACAAAGGTTGTAAATAAAGTGGAATTATTTTATGTAGAAGTTTTTGACTTTCTTTGTCAGATAGGGAAAAAATTGCAAGTTTTGGATCACTGTATATTGGTACTAAAATATCAGAATTAAGAAGACAAATTGCAGAACTTGAAGGACTATTGAAAATACCCTAATAGATGCAAAAGGTGGAATCATTAAGCACTCAAATTTCTGTTTGAAGGCTGTATCGATGATTTGGGTGGATGCTATTCAACATTTAAGACAATTTTTTAAGTACTTCCTATTTGGTCTCAAGGCCATGAGTACCATTGTAGGGTGAGCTTGAGCACGTGCAAAGATTGGTGAAGAAAATAAGTATGGGAGAACAAACACTTAGGTGGATATTTGAAATCTACTGTGAATAAGCTAGATTATCTTTTGTGTGATTGACATGGGCGGTAGAAATACTCGTTGATCACATTGAATTTGATCATGGTTATAATGGCACATAAAATGTGCAATTCAGATGTCAATATGGCGTGAATGTCCACCAATATAGTAATCCAATAAAAAGTAACAGATGAATCCAAAACATATGTTGTGAAAAGGGATAGAAAATTCTAGAATAGAGGTAAAATCCCTAAATCCATTAGAAAGAGAGTGGCAATCAGGATGAGTCTCATATTTCTCTTCGACTAAGAGAGTCACTTTGATGAAGTTTTCAGAAAAAGTCCCACCGATTTCCCAACAAGTGTATTCCATCAGTGAGACAATTGATTTCGGCAGAAGTATTTTAAAGTCACCTCGATAAAGTGAATACATATCATCAAAATATGGATAAAAATTAAACAAAGTGTGAATATGGTGGAAGACAATATCGTTTTGAAAAAATATACTTCACATTTTTATCGAGGGAATATGAAGATGAGAAATTATTTAAAGGAGTAAAAGTATAAAATATTTTTTCACTAAGTAGAATATTTTTCACCATGCAAATCATGAAATGGGTAATTATTTTACCTAGGGAATATTTTAATTTTATCAAAGTGAACAAGTGGAGACTTTTTACCAAGAAGGCTAAAAAGAAATATGTAAACCATTTAGTGGGTAATTATTTTACTCGAAGAGTATATTATTCAATTGGGTGAAAATTGCCAGCAAAGAAGCTTAATGAGTAAGTCAAGATTAATTGTCACGGGCGAAGGTGATGAAGGTTTAATATTTTAATTTTCCAAAGGCAATTAACTAAAATATAACAAAGAGTTGCAGCTGATAGATAGCGAAAGGTCACAACTATTGAAGAAATAATGTATATATTTCAAATGAAATCAAAAGAAAGAGATGAGATTTAGGAGAAATAAGCAGTAGATTAGGTGGTTGGATAGGGTGAATTGTTGCCAAAATAAAACATCATGTTGTATATTGTAAAATCTTTTCAAATTATATAATGGAGAGGAATGCATAAATTTGGTGAAATCCTTTCTTGGTGTACAGTTGTTGTGATGCAATTATTTACATTTTTATCTGGTTGTCTCCAACTTGAGGTCTTTTAATCATTTAAATAAGTATATCAAGTATATTTTTGATTTATCAAAATGTATTCCCATTTTGTGCGAATTAATCAATTGGTATCTACAAGTCAGATTTAAATTCTTTTGGATGAATCACAATGATTTAAATATTTCTTTTGGATAATTGAAGAAGAACCTGGTAAGAAAATATTCTAGCACAATTTATGCAAGTCATAAATTTAGTGAAGTTTTATGCCAGTCATAGAACCTCATTCTCAAAGTGCCTAGAAACTAGAGTTAAGCCAAATAGGGGAAACACATATCATTTACCTCTTGACTCCATTAGCCCAACAAAAGTAGGCACTAGTCACACCAATACCATTTTAGAATTTTATAAAATATTATTCAAACATTCACATCTCACATTTTAGTAGGAGTAGTTAGCAAGCTTTCATCTATTACACTTTGTGCCATTGTAATAGATCCATCAAATCAAACAAGTCATACAACTTTTAAGGCTGCCTCATTCACATAGGTATACCTGCCTAGTTCTGGCAATACCTGAGGATAAGAAGGCTCAAACCACTTGGCCTCATCTGTTACCCTAAAATGTACCAAGAGTTTGGCAACCTCTTGAGGTATTTTTCCTGCATTTTTGAGAGCTAACATGGTATATGGTTCACAAGTAATCCTTGGGTTTGAGGAAGCATGTACTTCAAATTTTAATGGTGTTTTTATGGGTAATGACCAACCTGGTATTTACACTACATGTGAAGGATAAATATTGTTTGTGGTAGTGTGTGGTTGAGTGGTTATTTTTTATTTGGGTTCCAATTAAGTTTTTATGCGGTCCACATTCACTTCTATTAGCCAAAAAAGTGTTTTGGTGCCAACCTAATTTGAATTTGCATGTTTGAGGTGCATAACCAACCTTAGAGAGGGTTTCAAGGTTGAGGATGATATAAGTATGAGTTAAGTTGTTGAAGGATGACACGATAGATGAAAGATAGTTGTGTGTGATGTGAATGATGTGAATTGTAGAGTTGTAAGGTATGAAATTGTGAAGTGTAATGCGAGCTTTCAAGTGTTGGATTATTGGATGTGGTGAGTAGAAGGTTTTTGTAATCATTCAAATAGATTGCAAAGGTGTTGAAGCTATTTTGGTGGATTCTCTATTGCATTGAGATCATGTTCTTTATGTTTTAGGTACAATCGATTCACCCCCCCTCTCAGTTGTCTTGTTCATTTCAACAATTGGTATTAGAGCAAGGTTCCTTGGAGAAAAGATTAACCTCTTAAGGTAGATCTGGGATGATGAACAAGAATGAGATCCCTATATTTGATGGCATATACTATACATTATGGAAGGAAAAGATGGAAAGCTATCTAGTTTACCTTGGATATTATGTCTAGCAATCAGTGAAGAATTAATATTCCATACCTACAAATGGACTAAGCACAAGTGATGAGATCAAGGCCTATGAAACAAATGGTAAAGCAAGGTTTGTTCTCTTGAGTAGTCTTGCATATTCTGAATTAGTGAAAGTTATAGATCTAAAAATTGCTAAAGAAATTTGGGATAAGTTGGAAAGTATTTATGAAGAAGATGATATGGTCAAACAAACCAACATGCAAAACTTGAAAACCACATTTGAGAACTTGTGAATGTATGAAGATGAAAACATTACAAGCTATATTCAGAGGGTAGATGAAGTGCTGAGCTCCATCAAAGGTCTTGGAGGAAAAGTCAAATAACCAAAAGTGGTAAAGAAAGTTCTTAGAACCTATTGGTGTTTCTAGCTAATGGTATAGTTTCTCCTAAAGGGTAGCTATTCCTTATGCTTAGAGACCTTAGGTTAGTGGCCAATGAATAGGAGATGATTGAAAAGATTCTCCTATGACCTTAGGTTCGACAAGACCAAGGTGGGTATCTCTATATGTAATCTAATCATCACACTACAACGATGGAAGGAATTTGATTGGATAAATCATCTATGCAACCTTTTGTATTATCAGTGAATTTTGGTAAAAGGAAAAACATGAAACATGAAAGAAAATCTAAAATAAGAAAGCAGGGAAATTTTTTTAATTTAAAGGTTTTGATTCTACCCTAGCTTCAAACTTTGTGAATCTCCTTGACCAACGCCTAATCCATACAGAGTCAAGAATGAAAGAAAATCCTACAACATACCAACCATGGCTTCTCATAACCCTACTACCTTGTAGTAGGAAACTAACAAAAGGATAACACCATCACATTACTTATTAATCCACATTACATCAACAATATCTCCACTATCTCTATGCAAGCAATTACACCACTCCTTGAATGATAGGAAAGGAAAAAAATAATTCAAACAAAAAATGTGCTAGAAGCATCAAAATAACCCTTGATTACTTTGATTCAAAAGATAATGTGTACAATATTTAGAGAACATGATAGAATGATATTTGAATTTGAGACAAAATACAATGTCTATTGCAGTCATCTATTGTTATTATAGAGCATAACTTAAAGAATTCCTTATGTATGACATAAGGACTTACCCTATTCAACTTGATTCAATCAAAGACTTATAGAAAACTAGAAAACATAATCATGGAAGTGAAACACTACACCAAACCCCTTGGGTTGGAGAACATAAGTTTGAACCCAAAAAAGGATAACAAAATTTTACTTTATAGTGTAGGCATAACTTAGATTCAAATTCAAAATCCTTAACCATAACTCTAACTAGGGTTACAAGAAGAAAACCCTGATCAAATTATAAAAACCAAAATTTTCCCCCAAAATAGAGTAACAATCAAGCCATAAAGGCCCCTGACACCTTGAGAACACTCCATCCTAATGACTTTCATGAATGTAGGTATGGGCTTCTAGGAAATCCATGATCAGAATCAAGAAAAAAATAGCTTGACAAATACATTGACCTTTGCAACACTTCAAGGGATGAATGGTGTTGCTCATTAATTAATTTGGCTTGGAAGAAGTACAAAATCCAATCTAGAGCCATTCAAAATTGATTTGGTAGCTAAAATGTAGATGCACCATTATTGTTCATCTTTACCCATGAAATGAGGTAGCTAACTATTTGTGTTTGAATACTATCCATCGGATGGAAGATGGAGGGATGAGATCAAATATTGAGACAAATTTAAAACATCATCGTTGATCTCCACCTTCAAATCAGGGGCATTGATCATGCATTGTGCATTATGCCATCTCCCATCACTCATCACACAAGCCATTCCACCACCTTACTTCACAACAATGATGTGAAGCAAGGGTGTGATGTAATTGTATCCATTAGATGTTCTTCCTTGATCTTAGCCCTTCATCACTCATTGTGGAAAGGCAACCATTAATAAAATGTAAAGATGCAATGTGAAGAGTCCCTTCAATGGCAATAATATTCATAGGAATATTATCCCATTATCCATCTCATATTGTTACTTCCCTTGAGTCTCCAATGTTCAATTACGTGATGCGAGTAACCTCAGTGATGGATGTTAGATCATCTACCACTCAAATATACACCATCCCCTACTGAATGAAGCCAAGGGCATATCACATCACCTCCATCCATCGGGCATTGTAGAAACACACATCGCTTGATGAAGTGAAACAATGATGTGAAGATACATAGTGATGAAAAGAAACAATCCATTGCACATCACAAGGATGAGTTGGTCAAGAAAAATAACATCAATGATACGTGATGCAAGTAAAAGGAACTCATCACTCATCAAGGAAATGAAAACAATGAAGCAAAGGAAAATTTTGATGGGCAATGCAACAACCTAATGATGGTAATTTAGCACATGCACAAATGTTGTGCATAAAAGGGGGCCGCTCTTAGGTAAAATGAAGAATGGGGAAATTAACATCTTTAACTTAGGGACACCAGACTAACTAGGCATAAAAGGTAAACATGAGTTTATAACAAAAGTGCATGTCAGGTTCAAGGGTTTAGGGTTTAAGCACATGAGGGTTTTGGAAGCCCTATCCTGCCAGTTCAAAACCCTAAAGACATCAAAATTTCAAAAGTGGTTGTGTATTTTGCAAGTACCACCGAAACCCTTACTAAAGCTTATAGTTATAAAGTTACTGCTATTGAGGAATATCAAAATCTAGATCAGTATTCTAGAGATCAATTATATGGCACTTTAATTGCATTTGAGATGAGAGAGTTTGGTACTAACAATGGTGCAGAAGTTGAGACTTCTTTTAAGGCTACAAAAATAGAGATGACTGAAGAACCAGATCAAGAAGATATTGATCATGTGGAAGCTAACTTTGTGAGAAGGATGAAAAGAGTTACTAGCAAGTACAAAGGTAAATTACCTTTCAAATGTTTTAGTTGTGGAAATATAGGTCACTATGCTTCAATATGTCAAAATAGAGTTGTGAATGACAAAAACAAGGAGAAAAAAGGTAAGATGGTTAAGAAAATCTATTATGTTAGAGAAGATGCAAGAATTTATAATGATGAATTTGATTATGGATATGATGATGATTAATGCTTGTTAATGGCTTTAAAAGATGATTGTTTTTTCATTAATTCTAAAAGATGTGTGAAGGAATGCCCTTTGGAGAAGAAGGATAATATTGAAGGTACTTTGGTATTTTCTTTTCATGCTAGACAAGATAAGAACTATTGGATTACTGATAGTGCTTGCTCTAATCATATGACCAGAGAAAAGAGTAAGTTTATTAAACTTGAAAAATATGATGGAGAACTTGTTAGATTTAGTGATGATTTGTGTGCTAAGATTTATGGCACAGGTTCAATTATTTTTGATGACAAGAATAATACTGAAGATGTTTACAATGTTAAAGGTTTAAGGCATAAACTCTTGAGTATTGGAAAAATGTGTAACAAGGGATACAATCTTATGTTTTAGGATGATGGATGTGAGATGAGAAAAGGGTCAAGAACTATAATTGCTACTAGAAAGAGGAAAAATGGAAATATCTATCATCTCAAGGGTGTTGATGGTCACTATTTTATGACTTAGATTAATGAAAGTTGGTTATGCCATACGAGGATGTGTCACATCTATTTTGATAACTTGGTTAGAATCAATTCAATTCAAGCAGTGAGAGATCTGCTTAGGATTATAAAGCCTATCAATTTGTTGTTTGTAGAGATTGTCAGTTTGGAAAATAGACAAGTAGTTTCAAGGGAAAAGAACAATCTTCTATCAGATTATTGGAATTTGTGCATACAGACCTTTGTGGTCCTACAAGAGTGAGAATTCTTTGAACAAAGTGATAGGTATTTCAAGATTTTTATTGATGATTATTCTAGAATGACATGGGTTTCTTTTCTTAGAAAAAATATGAAGACCTAGATAGATTAAAAGCATTTAAAGTTATGATTGAGAATGAAATAGATTTGAAGATAAAATATTTGAGATTTGACAGAGGTGGAGAGTTCAACTCTAATGAATTTAACATGTTTTGTGAGAATCGTGGCATAAAAAAGAACTTGTTTGCCCCTAGGACTCCTTAGAAAAATGGAGTGGTTGAAAGGAAAAATAGGACTATTCAAGAAGCTGCAAGGACTATGATGAAAGAAGATAACCTACTAAAAGTTATAGGAAAGAAAAAATTCATACTATTGTTTACATACTTAATAGAGTTCAAGCAAGAGCTAACAACATAAAGACTTGCTATGAGTTGTGGTATGAAAGGATCCCTATTGTCAAGTACTTTAGATTGTTTGGAAGCAAATGTTATATTAGAAGAGATGATGAAAACTTAGGAAATTTTGATGCAAGGTCTGATGAAGGAATCTTCCTTGGATATTTTACTAAAATAAAATCTTATAGATGTTACAATAAAAGATAGAGAAATATTATTGAAAGCACAAGTGTCAAGGTTGATGAAGATTTGAGGAATTTAGTGGTAATAGATAGATATGAATTAGATGAACTTGCTTGCAAAGAAGAAGAAGAAAAAGCTAAGGAAAATAAAGTGTAGAATGAAGAGGAAGGATTTCTAAAAAATACCCCTAAGAACCCTAAGTATGTGCAAAGAAATCATTTTGAAGAATAGATGAATAGAGACAATAGTAAAGGTGTGTTGACAAGAAGAAGAGCTATTGAAGTAGAGGCAAATCTATGTTTACTTTCTAAAGTTGAACCTAAGATAGTGAGTGAGGCATGCAAAGATGAATATTGGATTAAGGAAATGGAAGAAGAGCTTATGCAGATTGAGTAGAATCAGAATTGGGAATTATTCCTAGACCTAAAAACAAGAACATAATTGGTACTAAGTGGGTATTCAGAAACAAATTGAATGAGAATGGAGAAGTGGTAAGAAACAAGGAAAGGATTGTGTGTAAGGGTTACTCACAAGTCGAAGGAATAGACTTTGAGGAGACATTTTCTTTGGTGGCTAGAATGGAAACAATTATGATGTTTCTAGCATTTGCAACAATTAAGGACTTTTAAGTTTATCAGATGGATGTGAAGTCTGCTTTCTTGATTCCTTGAATGGAGAATTGGAAGAATAAGTTTACATGGAACAATTGGAAATATTTTAGTTAGATAAACCTAATATGGTCTACAAAATGAAGAAGGAATTGCATGGATTGAAGAAAGCTCCTAGAGCTTGGTATGCAAGGTTGGAAATATATTTGATACAACAAGGATTCAATAAAGGCACAACAGATAGTAAGCTTTACTTTAAGTTTGAGAAAGATAAAATCTTGATAGTGGTTGTGTATTTTGATGAAATAATTTTTTGAGGCAATGCGGCTATGCACAAGAAATTTGTAGAAGAGATGTAGAAGAATTTGAAATGTCTATGTTTAGGGAAATGAATTTCTTCCTTGGGCTACAAATCAATCAAATGGATAAAGGCATATTTATTTCACTATCAAAGTATGTTAAGGAGATGTTGAAGAAGTTTGGAATGGAAGACTCCAAACCAGTATATACTCCTATGGTTACTATTTGAAAACTAAGTAAGAATGATGAATTACCTAAGGCTAATAAGAGAAAGTATAGATCTATGATTGGTGGACTACTATACCTAACTATTACTAGATTGGATATCATTCATGCAGTTTGTCTTGTGGCTATATTTCAAGAAGATCCTAGAGAATCACATTTTGCAACAGTGAAGAGGATATTTAGATATTTGAAGGGCACTCCAGATTATGGCTTGTTGTATCCTAAGGATACTGATTTCACATTGAGTGCTTACATAGATGTAGATTGGGTTGATTGTGTGGATGATAGGAAAAGTACAAGTGGTGGTGCATTCTTTCTTGGATATAGATTTGTATCATGGCTAAGTAAGAAACAAGATTCTATTTCTTTATCTACTATAGAGGCTAAGTATATTGCAACAACATCTTGTTGTACATAAGTGTTATGGATGAGGCAAACATTGAAGAATATCAAAGTGGTGTATGATGAGCTTATTTCTATCTTTAGTGATAATACAAGTGCAATAAATATTTTAAAGAACCATGCTATGCATTCAAGGAAAAAGCATATTTCAGTCAGATATCACTTTTTAAAAGAGAAGGCTGTGGAGAATTTAGTGAAGCTTTAGTATCTACCTACAAAGCATCAGATTGTTGATTATTTATTAAGGTTGTTCCAAAGGATACTTTTGAGTATCTCTGGGAGAAGTTGAGGGTTATTGCCCCTTTTTCTATGAACTAGATGCAAATGGAGATGCATTAGTCTAGTGGATCTATGGATTCATTCTTTGTTTGGATTGATGTTGGTGGCTACCTCTCAGGGGGAGTAAGTAGTGACATTTTTGCAATATGGAGTGAGTATTGTCATTTTGTAGAGTTCGCTGATTTGGTTAGTGTATAATTCTAAGGGGGAAAATTTAGAGCAGTAACAAGTATCTTGGTTCAATGTAAAAGGGGAAGAACAACACAAGACATTTTATCATTTTCCATTGATGTCAAAGGGGGAGAGAGAGTCATGTGAAAAATTCTATCTATACAGGGGGGAGTGAAAAATGTGAAAAAGAAAAATATTTTAAAGGGGAGAGAGTGCAGGAACGTTGTGTAGGTTGTCTAATCTAGAAAAAGGAAAGTGTATATGTTGTCTTTGATGGTTTTTCACGTCTTGTGTTGCCACCAATGACAAAGGGGGATATTGTTGCAAGTATGAAGGTGCTATCATTGTTGTCAACAAGCTTGTGTTATCATTGGTGTCAACGGTGTAGTGGTTGAGAGAGATTAGAGATTGTTGTTTTGATTAGTTACATTATGTTGTCATCAGTTAAGTTTCTTGTGTTAACCTACGGTGTTGCTTTGATAAGATTTTGGTCATAGTTGTGGTAGTAATAAAGATGTTGAGGATATCAAGAAAATTGATAAAAAGAGGAAACAGGGTGTTGCAAAGGTGTTTTGGTTTTGCTTCGCATTTATTCTAGGTTGAAGATATATTTGTGTGGTTTGGATATGTTGGTAAGAGGTGTTCAAAGTTTTATATACAAAATTTGCGCTTCTAGATTGATGTGTAGAATAAGTTATGTTCACTAGTGTGTGAACTGGTTTTACAGTGTTTGTTCAGAGGTATCTAGGAGAAATGTTTTCTCTTCACGTTTCTCTGTAGTTGTTCTTCAATTCTTTCAATTATGAAGGTATGTTGATGGTCTTTATCTCTTTCCTTTGTTAAGAGGATTCATAGTTTGGTACTTCAGAAGATGGATCTTATAGTTACAATGTTTGGCAGTGCAGTTTGAGTGTATTGGGCATGCACATTATGAAGGTGCAAGTTATTGTGAAGTAATTTGATGGATTTCAAGATGCTAGAGGAATATTCTAGATCAAGATGAAGCATGGTGTGTGGTTTGAAAGTTGTCCTTGGATTTGAGGAAGTGTACAATTCAAAGTTTAATGGTGTTTGTAGGGTAACAACCGACTTGGTTTTTACACTAGATTCAAAGATGATGAAGGTGTAGTGTGGTGTGTGAGAGTTATTTTGGGTTCCAATTAAGTTTTTTATATTGGTCCACTTTCATTCCTATCCATCACAGGAAAGCTTAGTGTTGACCTATTTTGAATTTGTAAAGTGTAAGTTGAATATAGCCAACTTGAAGATGCTTTTCAAGTTGTAGATAGTATAAATGCATGGAGAGTTGATCTGAGATGAAATGTGGAATAGAGTTAAATGTTGCAATGCAAAATTAAGTGTAGAGTTGTGAAATGCAATGCGGGCTATAATGTAAGATTTCTAAATGTAATGAGCTAAGGTATCTTGATCACTTGAAGCCTAGAAGTGTTGTTGAAGCTATTGTGGTGGATTCTCTATTGCATTGAGATCATGTTCTTGTGAATGCTTGGTATAGAACTACTCAAACATGAACATACAATCAAACATTAGTCAATAAACAAGTCTACACTAGCATTCCCCATGAAATTCATTCAAACACAATGAACAAGAAACAAAGTAAAATAATCAAATGAGAGCTAATGAATCTTATTCAAATGATCAAACCATCATCCATGGGGGAATTGGTGCTTCTTTGATGTGGAAAGAAGCCCTTTCCCAATTCCTTGAAAAACTTTGATGATGGATGTGTGATTCTTGATAAAAATTGCCAATAACCTAGCTATGGATGATGAATTATATGCTAACTTGGATGAAAATGTGGATGAACTTGCATAAAACTGTAGATAATAACCTTGCATCCAGTTGTGGATCCCAAATCAATAGAGAAGTCGTCTATTTATAGGGAAGAAGGATGGAGGATTGAAGAATAGGAAGAATGTGGGATTAAACTTGAACCAATGACATTGTGCCACTTGTCAACATGCTAATGAAGGAGAGTGGAGCACATTTTGAACAATGTGCATGTTAAATGCATGTAGGTGGAATTTGAAATTCAAAAGATGGCTTGTGCAAGAAGAGTTGTAAGAGGAGTTAATGCCAAGTTAGCTCAAGGAGAGGACATGTAAGAGCCTTAAATGCCAAGTTGGAGGACAAAGGTCTTTTGGGAGGGAGAATTCAAATAAATGGAATATTCCAAGAATATGCCACATTTGAATGAAAATAGGAGGAATTAATAAATCAAATAAATTGATTTACATGTGCAAGTTGCAAAAGCTAAAGGAATGGAGGATTAGTGTTAGGAGTTAATTAGGATTAATTAACTTAGATGAAGTTAGTTTGATTTGACATTTTATTTATATATTTATATTTATTTAAATCAAATGAGAGGATAGCTGGGATATTTTAATTAAATAAAATGATTTATTCAATTAAATGAAGAACTTTAGGATAAAATAAAGTTGATTTATTTAATCACAAAGAGAACATTAGGATTTGATTAAATAAAACTGATTTATTTAATCAAAGAGGAAACATTAGAATCTAATTAAATAAAGTTGATTTATTTAATTAAAGGAGGAATTTGATGAAATAACCTGATAACATGTATTATTTGATTAAGAAAGAAATTTAATGAATTTAATTAAATAAAGATTATTCAATTAAATGATTAGTAAAGAAGTGATTAAGGAAGAATTGAAGTTAGTGAATCAGAGTCGAGTGCATGATATCAATTAGGGTAATTTGAGCATCTACACTTTTATGTGTAACATTCTATCTTGTTTCTTCTTTCTATTCTGAAAGCGAGTCTGGGCTGTGAGCCTTTCTACAAAATGCATCCTATTCTAGTAGTGAGCCTCTTTGTACTAGTTTTGAAATTACTTATATTGTGAGCTAATCCTCACCATGGTTTTCCCTCCTAGGGTTTTCCATTAAATATGGTGTTCTCTTGTGTATGGTGTTGTTTCAGTTTCTGTTGTCTGCATTTCATGTTTAAACATTATAATAGATTAAGGGTTTAAGGAATGCACATGGATCTAATTACTATTGAGGGTTTTGATGTTTTAATTTGATACAAATGATTCACCCCCCTCTTAGTTGTCTTGTTCATTCAACACTATGGATCTATAAATAAAAGCATAAACAAACATACATGAAGGTAGGGTCTAAAAAATGCATTCAAAGGACTACTTGATTTCCAACTCTATTCTATAATAATATTTACTCCCCAAAAAATCCATTACATCCACAATTAAAAAATTCTATTTTTCATATTTAAAGTACGTGCTAGCATTTTCACAACCTCAAATTTTAAATGTAAAATTTACTAAAATTTCAAATATCATAGATCAATAATTTAAGAATACCCTTTGGAAACCAAGGGTATCAAAACACACTTTTCAACTCACAAAAATATTTCTTGAAAATTTTGGTAGGATTATGGTTCTACTTTAAAATTTCTAAGAAAATCAAAACACATATAAACAAAAATGACCCTAATATAACTAAGTTAGGGATTACTTCCATAAATTAAAATCCATGGATGGGTTTCTATATGATCCACCTATTACAAGCATGGCCAAACTACGAAAAGGAAAATTCAGATACAAAAGAGTGGTGAAGATAAAGCCCTTATCTTCAACTAAATATACCACAAAGGAGGTCTTCTATTTTAAGAGATTCACCCTCCAAGCATAAGAAATAAATATAATTACCCATATCCAAGCCATCAAACTAGTTTGAGAAACCCTCCCAAATAATAGCAAGGAGAGTAAAAACAAGGTAAAAATAACAATAAGGAGTGGAGGCATAACCCTCCAAACCTTGTGTCCAACATGCCAATCCAAGAATAGTTTTTCTATGCCTAAAATATAGAGTGAGAAGAAAGAGGAGGAAAATTTAGATAATTCCCAAGTATGCAATCCCATAAAAAACTAACAATCCCCAAAAATCTCTTTAATCCCTTTTTAATTCAAAGTTTCCCGCACAATTCGTTTTTCCATTTTACATGTAATAATAATAAATATTTTATTACTGTTGGGATTAAGATGTATCAAAATTTGTAGTCATAACATTTGTTTTATTAAATTATTATTTATTTATTTATTCTAATATTTATGCCTACTATGTTTATCACTTTGTAAGACATACTGGGTGAGGTGGCATCCTTCATGGAGGTGATGTGTATGATATGCAAGATAGATTTGTGGAAGTAGGAATCCCACTTGGTGGAGCCCATTGGAGACTATTTTGATGGATTTTGTCATAATTTTCAAGTGTTAAGTCTATGATGGATTAGCATAAGTTTCTATGATAAGTTATGATGGTGTAAGAGTCAAGTTATGGAAAACTATAATAGGTGGTCCCCATGCAATGGTGGCATCTATGAATGTAAGGTGTTTTCATGCATGTAGTAAAATTACATATGTGAGGGGTCCTATGCATGGGGATATAGCTTAAAATGGAAAAATAAATTTTGTGGGTCCCATTTATGACATTGTACTTCATACAAGGATATTGCATGCATGCAAGTATTATGCATGTCAAGGAGACTCAAGGAATGCATGAAAGAATTGGATTTGTGCCATGTGGAAATCCTAGGTGTCCATATTCTCATATGGAGTTATACTTATTTGATACTTAGCAAATTTTCAATGTATTACACATTTAAGGATTTTAGAGACACCATTATGTTGTTGGAATCACTCCAAAAATATTGTTGTAGTTGAAGAATCCTAAATAGGATTAGCTTTGTGATTGTATTGTAACCTCTTTTAGATTACTAGTAATATAAAGAGATGTTATTTTGGAGTGTGGATTTTTCATCCAAAAGGGTTTTCCCCACGTAAACACTATGTTATGACATACTGCTAATTTACATTTTTTATTTATATTATTTGAATGTGCATCTAAATGATAACTGATAGGGTTTTAAATACAATTTTGTAATATCTCCCCCACTTAGATCGGTATAGGAATTTTCTTCCACTTACTCGACTTCCTTCCAATTGGTATTAGAGCCTGATCAATATTGATTCCATTGTTGGGTTGAAGGTTTTTTGTATTTATCTTTCTTTGAGTGGGAGATTTTGCAAGTCTTTTTAAATGTACTTGTTGCAGGAAAAATATGGAAAGAACATTTGAAAGGATTGAGATGGGGAAATTTAATGGTGGTAATTTTGAGCTATGGAAGTTTAAAATAGAAGATATTCTCGTAGACAAAGATCTATGGGTTGCAATATCCTGTGTAAAACCTACCAACATGACTTAAGATAAATAGGAACTTTTAGATCATGTAATGTCCTGTCGTGCAAACCCCAAAGGAACAAATAAAAACATAATTTTTTTTTAAAGAACATAAGAAATGTACTTAAGTATTCCAACATAACAATGTTCTAAGTTGCACAACTAAATCCCTTGGGGTACACGAGGTGACATTACTAAACTAACCCATAACAAAGATAATAGATTAAACATTAAATATACAATTACAAATCCATTCATTCACATATCACCATTTAAAACATCCATTAACGTTAACCACATTAATACGAGTAATCCATATTAAACCATACATGCAAATCACAATGAATTAATCATGAAGATATTAAGTATATATATATTTCCATAGATAGAACATAACATCAACAGTATTAACAAATGGTAGTTCACGAATGATTATATGGTATGAGAATACATTAGATCAATCTAATAGTACATCACAATAATCACATATACAAAATTACATCAATGTCTCCCCAACACATGTGGGAGTGATACATTAATGAATAAAATACATCTATAGTACAAATCCACATCTGGCAACATATGAATCCTGGATCAACAACATCTGCAAAACCCTGTAATGAATGGTACAATTGCATCTAAAGGGGACCCAACAGGGTGTGTAGCACGTTCCACCCAACCACCTCTGTGCTAGGAGTAAACAGGGAAGGATCCCCGACCAAGCATATCCAAATAGTAACACAAGACTAACTTCAGACAAGATAACATTATATCACAAGACCACTTAGAAAACTAAACATCGATAAATCATGAAAAGACATAACAAAAGACCACTTCTAGAGGAATTCAATAAAAAAACACAAATGGAATACTAGAGGAGAGTGTCATCACATGGTTTCACTAGATTATCCAAACAACCTACCAAAAGGTACCGCCTCCATCTATGGTTCTCTTGACAACCTATCTCAAGGTGTTGCTCCATAGGGTTAGTCATGCAGAATCGTTAACCTCTCGTGAGGACGAGGCAACGATCATGTCGACCACGTCCTTCTCGGCTCACCTTTAGTCTATGATAGCACTAACAGGCGAACGAGGCATCCATAACTATCTTGATTATTTTTTAACTACCCAACCCCTAATAAATTACTTAGGTTATCACTGATTACTCTAACTCTACATGGGTTACCTTGAAAACCCCTTTGTACATCGGCCCCCACTAAGAGCCACTCTCTCTAGACACCCAAAACATAAAATCTAACACCAAGGGATTGCACCAACAAGAACACTGGAACAACAAATGGAACATCTACGAGGCATAACCATCTCACCACAATCATATGAAACACATCCATAAAATGGTACAAACCATGTGTAACTCAAATCACAACCATAGCCAAAACATAGGCCAAACATCAAAATATGAGATCAAAGATAAACATTAGTATCCCCACCTCTGGAAGTCCCTAAACAACAACTTAAGCTCCTATAATAGGATAAACTAACTCTAGGGTTTTCCACATGACATAAACCCCAAATAAGAGAAAACCACAATTGATTAAATGAATAATTTCAAGAATAACAATTATGTTTAAACAACGCCATATAAAAAATTTCCAATACATAATAAATTTTACCAATTAAATAAATCAACAACTCAAGAATATTCGATTCAAATCAAAACACATAGTTTATTTCTAATTTTCTCAATTAAACTATAACATTGCAAACTTTAAAATTATCAAATTTATTCATAATCACAACATACATAAAACCAGCCCTATATATATATATATATACACATGCATACATATATATACGATTTTTATATATACATATATACATATACACATATATACATAAAATACATTTATATTTTAAAATCATATATTTAAAACACATAATAAAATTTATCCACATATATATATATATTTATATATATACATATGTATATATATACACATATATATTTATAAATATATACATATATATTAAATATATATATATATAAATAATATATAAAAAACATTTAAAAAATGAATTTAAAAAAAATTAATAATATTTACCCCTACAACTGTGGTATGTGTACCACCACAGCTATGGTATGTGTACCACAGGGTGGGAAGGTTGCAGCCCCACATGGCTGCACACAATAGCCCTAGGTTGTTGTCTGCAGCCGGGTGTGGTCGTGCAGCTAGTAATGGGGTCGGGGTGGTATGGCACCCCGAACCCCCCCATAAATTTTTATATATAATTTTTTTTAGTCCTTTTTTATTTAATATATATAGATCTTAATCTATCATATAAACACGAAATTCAAAAATTTAAATATAATTTATTTTCTTTCAAAAGAATCAAAATATTGAGAATTTACACAAACCCAAAATTTACAAAATGGAATATATATGTATATATATCTTTTATATATATATATATATATATATATATATATATATATATATATATATATATATATATATATTTATCCATAAATTATAATCAAATAAAAAGAACAATTTGTCTTATATCAGACACAATTAAATATGTGCATGCAAATTCAACCCAATAATAAAATGATTTTCATTTCCAAAACAATATTTTCTCAACTAAATTTCATTGAAGAATTTTAGAAGGTTAACTATAGTTTTCAACAGAAAAATTTCAAAAGTTTATTACAAACAAATTTCAATCACAAAACCCTCTTTCAAAATAGAGAAATTGATTTTCAAACATAGCAAACAAGATTTTGTTTACAAAATAATAAATAAAAAAGGAAACAATAAATTTAAAGGAACCCAGAGTCCTTCGTTCGATGTAGAAACCAAAAACAATAGCCTTCTTCCTTTTTGAAAGTAGAATCCCCTCTACAACTTCTTCTCAATTTCCTTCCTTTAGCTAATTTCTGAATCAATCTTTTCTTCTTTTCTTACAGAACATTTTTTTTTACAAAGAAGCACAAAACCTATCTCTTTCTTCTTTTCAGACCAAAAAACCCTTGTGTGTGTAAAACCCCCTCACAATAAAATAAATAAAATCAAATAAATCTCTTCTTCTCTTTCCTCAAAAATCCTCCACATTCATTGGTTGTTTTCTTGCTTTTAAAAGAACACACTTATCTCACATATTTTTATGATATTCTCCTCACAAGATATTCTCTTCTGATTTTCTAATTTTAATATCTGGAAAAAGATAATATATAACTATCACCATAATTATTTATTTAAATTAATTACTTACACTTTTAATTAGTTAAATAAATTTTAATTTACAATATTTAAATTCCAAATTACAATTACACACAATTAATCATATCCACAAAATATCATTAATTTATCCCATATAAAATAAAGATAAATTAAATGACAACTAACCATAATTAAGATAAATAAACAACCACAATACTGAGACAAAAACAAAGCCAAAACCAAGACACAACAAGACTCACAACGGGATGATGGACTTGGGATGGGGACCCTTCCTTATCAACTCCTTTTTTCAACATTGTACCTGTTGGGTTAATTTAATGCTCACCCTGTCCTGCCGAAGCAGGTGGAATTAAGACTTTCTTCCTGCAAATCCTTCATACAAACAAATGTCAAGTAACATGTAACTCTCCATTGCAGACACACTGTGAAAGGAAATTGCGGGGTAGCAGGGTGCTCACAAGCAAGTGATGCTACTCCATCCTTTCACCAAGACTCACTAACAACCACATCAGAAAACATAGCATCATAGAATCACAACATCTACATATATAATATTGCAGAAAACCATAGCATAACCAAATAATCTAACCACCACATAATGTATCATAAATCATCATAGTAATGTCAAGTGCAACAAACCAACCAAACTATGAATCCACACACAACCAAGTTAGTGAACTAATCACCATCACAAACCAGTATCAAACCAACACATAAGAGTATCAAAGAGTAGCAAAGAGTATCAACAACATGGGGGTATTACAGATCATAAATCCAAGGGTTCTATAAGACTTTGTTTGGTAGACTCTATGTTGTTTAATTTCCACAAAGAGAAGATTATATAGATCCTTTGAAAGAATATTGGAGAGATTTATCAAGATAAATCCATGATGACCAAGTTATTCTTAAGAAATAAACTATATTATCTAAGGATGGAAGAAGAAGGATCCATGGATGATCACCTAAATGACTTTAACATTCTCGCTGCCTAATTGGATTATATTGGTGTCAAGATGGAGGATGATGACTATTGCATGACATTGTTATGTTCTTTACAAAACTTGTGGGATCACCTTGTCACGACCATTGGGACTACCACTACCACTTGCATGATGAATGAAGTGGTTGCATTGTTACTTTTTGAAGAGATCTAGAGATTTTTTTTTTGAGATAGCTAAGGAGGACCTTATTGTTCATGTGTTAGATCAAAGGAGAAAGGAAAGAAGTACAATAATTTAAAATACAAAACATCTAGGATATCTAAGTACCTTAGAAATTCCAAGGTAAAATGTTTGAACTGTGAAAAAATTGGTCATTTACTCAAGGAGTGTAAGGAGGAGAAAAAAAAGAAAAGTTATTTGATTTTGGCTCTAACAAATAATCTTAGGATGATGTAGAAGCCTTTGTCGTAGCTTTGGAAATGCATGCTCTAAAGATGTGTGATTGATAGACTCGGGCACACCTTTTCATATGACTTCGCATAGGGGTTGGTTCTTAGAATATGATGAATTTGAAGGTGGGAAGGCGTATTTGGGTGATAACTCCCATTTTGAGTATTTTTGGTTGTAGAAGAGTCAAGATTTGATTTGCTGATGGTAGAGTGAAGGGGATCAATGGTGTGTTACATATCCTCGGTTTTGTATAGCACCTAATTTCAATAAGAAAGTTGAATGATGTAGGTGTGTAGGTTATTTTCTTGAGTGGAGGATATAAGATGACTAGAAGAGCTAAAGTGTTGGAAAAGGGTGTTTGGATTGACACCTTGTTCAAGCTAGATGTATGCACTATTGAATGTAATATTTCTTCTAACATGTCGAAGAAAAGAGTTTCAAAATTTTCATCCTCACCATTGGAATTAGTAGTGAAGAAATCTATTGCATAAAATTTTTATGGCCATGCTTTTTGGGTACCTAAGGGTGCTCATTCCTTGGAGATGAAACTTATAGTAGAGAAGACAATGTTATGTCACCTGAGACTAAGGTATATTGGTGAGAATGGTCTATCAACCTTGAAAACTAAATTCGTTGTAGAGGAGATTGATGATTGTAATCTTGAGTTCTATGTTATGTCACCAAAGACTAAGCTATATTGGTGAGAATGGTCTAAGAGCCTTGAAAACTAAATTTTTTGTAGAGGAGATTGATGATTGGAATGAGTGCAATAAACTAAGTCAAAAAGACAAAGATCAAGTAAAGAAACAAGCTAATGTTCTTCATACCTCTAGCCAAGACTAAAATATGGTGATGCCTAATGTTGATGTCCATTGTAGGAAGGATGCATCCTCATACATGATGTTATCATAATTTTTTTGGATTGACTGGATGATGGGATAGTAATATCAAGATTTGACGAACCTTTTTTCCTACTAACCTAGACTTAAGACTTTGATGTTTAAGTTTACACTTTTAGTTTGCGATACTTGTTTCCAATTGTTTTGCCAAATTTTTAAGATGACGATCGTTTATTATTAGTGGGTGTTTATTGTGGGTGAATGCAAAATGGGATGGATGGATTTTTTCAAATATTTGAATGTTTTTGAAGTTTTGAAATGTTTTGGGCCTATTTTTTTGGTATTTTTGAGATGTTTTACGAATGTTTTGATTTTCAAAATTTCCAATATTTTTGTGTTTTCTAAGATTTAGACCAAGACCCTAACCTAAAGACCCATCCTAGGGGCCTCGAGAGCTGATCAAAACTTAGCCTTTCCTATGTTGTACACGCAGAGAACAGGTAGTTTGACTAACATAGACTCATTTATTGATGAGATATGAACAAATGGATTGCCAGTTTATTATGACGGACTCCTAAAGGACCGACCTAAGTGTCTTAGAGGATGATCAAAGATCAACCTTTCCTACATTCAGAGCTCAGAGACTCGTAGTTCGACAAGATAATTTTTTTTTTACTTTTTTGACCTATTTTTGGGTTTTTGATATGTTTTGGATGTTTTTGGATTTTCTTGATTTTATGAATGTTTTTGGATTTTCTAGTTTTATGAATGCTTTTGGGATTTTGATTTTTTGATTTTAAGGAAGACTTCAAGAATATACACAAATTTGATCCAATGTAGGTATAAGAACATACCCCCAACATGGTACGATAGACTACTCCGATATAGGCAGGACAAACTAACCTTAGGAATGGGCCAACTAGTACTAGGAGGGATCATGATATGAACACATGATCAAGCTATGATGCAAATGCAAATGGGTGATGGATGGAGATATGTGTTAAATAGGTGGAGGACAACTGAGAGGGGGGTGAAATAATTTTAACACAAATTCAACCTTAAAACTTTATCACTTATCCAATCTTTAGTCACACTATTCTATTATTAAATATGAGCATGAAAAAAAGATAATATAAAGTAAATCATCACAATGAACACTAGATTTTTACATGGAAATCCCAATAAGGTAAAAACCACGATGAGGGTTAACTCATAATATAAAAATTATAAACTAAATAGAAAGGCTCACTGCCCAAAAGAGGACTCACTATCCAAGTACAAAGGCTACCTGCCTACAAAAGGACTCACTGTCCAACAAGGAGGCTCATTGCCTATAGATACAAAACAGAAAAAAAGATCCACCGCAACAATTAAATCACATTTGTAGGATACTAAAAAATTTCTATCACAACCTTTAGTTCACTGACTTCAGCATACTAAAAAATTTCTATCACAACTCACTCACACACACTTTTGCTCTTATGATTTGTGGCACACTTTCGTCACTTTGTATCACTTTGTCATACAATTCTTCACAACTCGCCTTGCTTTTATACCATTTGAAACCTTAGAAACATTTACCAAGGTCGACCACAATACACCATTTTATAAATTCAAATTAGGTCAACAAAATTTAAATTCTTGTGAAGGAAAGGAATAAGAGTGGATCAATAAAAACATAGAAAATAATATTCTTGAATCTTCTACACGCTTCCTCAATTAAATTTTATTCTTTGAATGAAGTGTAAACACTAGGTTGACCAAACCTAATGAGAAAATAAATTATCAATGATGCACATGCTTACCAAGAAGATGACATGCACACATCACAACATGCTTCATTATGCACGATAATTCATCTTAGGATCTTCCAGATACATCTGCAGCAAAAACAACATGCTTCAAACATTGAACTCCTTTCACTAGAAAATCTAGGTTGTGTAGACACACACAAAAACACTGAAACATGATTTTATAATTACCAAACACCAAATATCTTCACCAAAGCATAGGAAAGCCCTTCATAAGACATCTCCTAGATCCACATGATCTGAAACAAACTGAAACTCAGGCTATATCATCATCAGATCACCATATTGAAATCTTCAGAACTGCACAATCACAGGATCACAGGAGAAAAGTAGAGTACATACTAGAGCACAATCTGAACACTGCCAACACTCTTATTTATTTTCTTCATTAATTTTCTCAAAAGCACTTGGAAACCCATCAACCCAACATATCTGCAACACCATAAAGGTAGCTCCATGTATTCACAGTATCTTACCAGCATCTCATCCATTCATAAACAATCTGCAACATACTGAACAGTGCTAACATCAATGACAACACCACTAGACAAACTCATACTTGCAACAATCTCCCCCTTTTTCATTGATGGAAACACATAACCTTTTCTCCCCCTTTGAAATCAATTGAAAAGAAAAACTACTCTGATTACTCCCCCTTAGGAGTACACTCATACCGCAACAATGAAAAACCTTTTCTACTCCCCCTGTGGAGTAGACCCATCAATCAATCTAGGTAAATGGAGACTCTATGAATTCACTGGACTGGTGCACCTTCATGTGCACCTAGTTAGGAGGGCCAATGACCCCCAACCTCTCCCTAAGATGCTCAAAAGTATCCTTTGGAAGAGCCTTAGTAAATATGTTTGTAATTTGTTCCTTTGTTGTCACATACTCCAATCTGACCTCATTCTCCAATAATTTCTCTCTCATAAAGTGATACTTGATAGATATGTGCTTCATTCTTGAATGCATAATTGGGTTCTTTGAAATGTTTATTGCACTTGTATTATCACAAAAAATAGAAATAGGATCATCACATACTACTCCAATGTCCTTCAGAGTTTGCTTCATCTACATAACTTGTGTACAACAAGATGTTGCACCAATATATTTAACCTCTATAGTGGATAAAGAAACTGAGTCTTTATTTTTACTTAGCCATGAAACTAGTCTTTCACCAAGAAAGTACCACCACTAGTACTCTTTCGATCATCTAGACATCTAGCCCAATCAACATCTATATAAGCACTTAGGGTGAAATCATTACTCTTAGGGTACCATAGTCCATAATATGGTGTACCTTTAAGATATCTAAATATTCTTTTTATAGCCAGAAGATGTGCTTCTCTAGGATTTGCTTGAAATATAGCAACTAAACACACTACAAGCATAATATCTAGTCTGGTAGCAGTAAGGTACAACAGTTTGTTAATCATGGATCTGTATTTACTCTGATCAGTCTTAGTAGATTCATCATCCTTGCTCAATTTACATCTGGTTACCATAGGAATACAAACCGGTTTAGAAACCTCCATCCCAAACTTTTTAAACAACTCTTTTACATACTTAGATTGTGAAATGAATACCCCTTTATCAATTTGATTCACTTGTAGATGAAGGAAGAAATTCAATTCACCAATCATAGACATCTCAAATTCTTTTTGCATTTCTTCAGTAAAATTTTTACACATGGCTTCATTTCCTCCAAAAATGATGTGATCAACATAAAATACTACAATCAACATCTTATTTCCTTGCACTTTGAAGTAGAGGTTGTTGTCAGCAGAACCTTTGTTGAATCCTCTCTTTGTCAAATATCTATCTAGTCTTGCATACCAAGCTTTGGGAGCTTGCTTAAATCCATACAATGCTTTCTTCAATTTACAAACTATGCCTATCTTGTCAGATAGTTGAAACCCTTTAGGTTGCTCCATGCACACTTCTTCCTCCAACTCACCATTCAAAAAGGATAACTTAACATCCATCTGATATACTTTGAAGTCCATGTGTGCAGAAAATGCCAAAAAGATTCTGATAGCTTCCATTCTGGCCACAGGTGAAAATGTTTCTTCAAAATCTATACCTTCAACTTGTGAATATCCTTTGCATACCAATCTTGCCTTATTTCTTACTACTTCTCCATTTTCATTTAGCTTATTCTAGAACACCCATTTTGATCCAATCACAATTTTTTTCATTGGCCTAGGGACTATTTTCCATGTCTGATTCTTTTCTATCTGATGCAATTACTCTTTCATAGCTCTCATCCAACTTTCATCTTCACATGCTTCTTTTATAGGTTTAGGTTCTATGTTAGAGAGTAAACAAAAAATTACCTCAACTGCAACTTTGCTTCTTGTCTTTACACCTTCACTCTTGTCTCCAATTATTTGATCTTCCAGATGATCCTTCTGTACATATTTAGGAGTCTTAGCAACAGGTTCCAGTTCATTTTCTTCTTCTACTTGTTCTTCTTCTTCTTTTTATTCCTTTTCTTCCTTCTCCTTATTTTCTTTAGGTATATGTCCATAGATAGGATCATCAAGTTCAACTTCACTTATCTCAATAGGTCTATGTATTTCTTCATCAACTTTCACATTAACACTTTCAATAATATTTCTTAGTCTTTTGTTAAAGCATCTGTATGCCTTTCCAGTGGTAGAGTATCCAAGAAATATTCCTTCATCACATCTAGCATCAAACTTTCCAAGATTTTCATCATCTCTTTTAATATAGCATTTTCTTCCAAATACCTTAAAATATTTCACAGTAGGAGTCTTACAAGTCCATAACTCAAAAGATGTCTTTGTGCTATTATGTCTAATCTAAACTCTATTAGAACATAAACAACAATATGTATCTCTTCTCTCCAATATACATCTGATACATTAGATTCTTTCATCATAGTTATAGTAGCTTCTTGTACTATCATGTTTTTCCTTTCAACCACTCCATTCTGTTGTGGGGTTCTCAAAGTAGGGAACTGTCTATGCTTCTCACAGAATGTATTAAATTCACTAGAAGTGAATTCACCACCTCTATCTAATCTTAAAAATTTTATTTTCATATTTACTTCATTCTCCACTCTTGCTTTGAATACCTTAAACCTATCGAGGGCCTGATTCTTTTCTCTGAGAAAAGCAACCCATGTCATTCAAGTGTAATCATTAATAAGCAACATGAAATATCTGTCACCATTCAGGCTTCCAGTCTTAGTCAGACCACATAGATTAGTATGTACTAATTCCAACATACCAATAGTAGAATATTATTTTCCTTTAAAGCTACATCTTGTTTGCTTCCCTAGTTGGAAACTTCTACAGATAGTATTAGTAGGTCTTGTGATTCTAGGCAGTCCTCAAACTATTTCCTTTTCACTGATCTTGACTAGGTTATCAAAGTTCACATGTCCCATTTTGCGGTGCCATAACCAACTTTCACTAATCTAGGATACAAGACAATGACCATCAACTCCCTTTAGTTGATAGATGTTTCCATGATGTCTTCTTACAACAACAATCATATCTCCATTTTTGAATCCTTTTCTGATTTCATAGGTATTGTTCTGAAACATAAGTTTAAAACCATTGCTATACATCTGACCAACACTCAGAAGATTATGCCTCAAACCCTTCACATAATATACATCATTAGTGTTATGAACTCCATCAAAACTAATTGAACCCTTACCACAAATCTTAGTTCCTGAATCATCACTGAACATAACTAAACCACCATCATATCTCTCAAGTTTAGTGAACTTACTCTTATCTTTGGTCATGTGGTTTGAACATCCACTATCAATTACCTAGTAGTCTTCATCCTCTCTTGCATAAAATGCAATAACCATAGTACCTTCCATCCTATTCTTCTTAACCTACAGAGCCCTTTTTCTTACACATCTTCCAGAACTAGTGGATATAGATTTATTTTCCAAAGTTAAGAATAAGCATTCACTATCATCAACCTCATTTTCAGATTCATCATTAGAAATACCTACCTCTTCCTTAACATAGTAAAACTTCTTATGCTTCTTATCCTTCCTATCCTTATCCTTATAATCCTTGTTCTTTTTATGTGCAATCCTATTCAAACTTCTTGAAGCATAATGGCCAATATTAACACAACTAAAGGATTTAAAGGGAAACATACCTTTATACTTTCTAGTACCTTTCATCAACTTCTGAATGAAGTTAGCTTCCAACTCATCAACATCATCGCTATCTGGTTCCTCCTCAATCTTCATTTCCTTGAATGTTGTTTCTGTCTTTTCTTCTATCTTATCATCTTTCTAGAACTTTCTCAACTCAAATGCTTGTAGGGTGTCGAACAAGTATTCCAAGGTGTACTTCTTAGGATCATACATTTGTTCAATCACCGAGATCTTATTGCTGTAGTAATCCGGTAGGGTGATCAGGTTCTTCTTTATTATGTCTTCATCTGCTAGCTTTCCTCCTTGATTTCTAACCTCATTTGCAATCAGTTCAACCTTGTGAAAGAAGCTTGTAAATTCTTCACCATCTTCCATCTTTAGGTTCATAAATCTATGATTTTCCACTAGTCTCTTTGTTAGCTTCATCTTTTCATTTCCTTCATGCATGTCTTCCAACTTCTTCTAGAAATCATATACAGTATCCAAAGAATTAACCTTAATTCACTCATTTTTAGATAAACCACTACAAATAGCATACTTCACCTTCTCATTTTCTTCATAAGTAGAGATCTCATCTATAGCAATAACACCATCAGATGGAAGTGTATACTTATTCTCAATAGTCTTCCAAGTCTTGAAACCAAGAGAGATAATGTATCCTCTCATTTGTCCCTTGTAATCTTTGTAGTTAGTTCCATCAAACATAGGGATTTCCAACTTGTCCACCATGGGATCTTCCTTAAGCGGTTAAGCTCTACACAAGGAACAACAAGCTCTGATACCAATTGTTAAATAGGCATAGGACAACTAAGATGGGGGGATGAATCATTTGTCACACAAATTCAACCTTCAACCTTTATCACTTATCCAATCTTCAGTCACACTATTCTATTATTAAATATGAACATGAAACATGGATAACAAAAAGTAAAACACAATGAACACCTAATTTTTATGTGGAAAACCCAATAAGGGAAAAACCACAGTGAGGGTTAACTCACAATATGAATATTATAAATTGAATACAAAGGCTCACTGCCCAAAAGAGGACTCACTATCCAAGTACAAAGGCTCACTACCTACAAAGGACTCACTGTCCAACAAGGAGGGTCACTGCCTACAGATACAAAAGAGAACAAAAGATCCACCACAATAATAAAGCACATTTGCACGATTACAAAAACCTTTAGTTCACTAACTTCAGCATACTAAAAATTTGCTATCACAACTCACTCACACACACTTCTGCTCTTATGATTTGTGGCACACTTTCGTCACTTTGCATCACTCTGTCATACTATTCTTCACAACTCGCCTTACTTTTATGCCATTCTCAACCTTATAAACATTTACTATTCGACCATAATATATCATTTCATCAATTCAAATTAGGTCAGAAACTATAAATTCTGATGGTGGAAAGGAATAAGAGTGAACCAATTAAAACATAAAAAATAATATTTTTGAATCTTCTACACACTTCCTCAATTAAACTTTATTCTTCAAATCAAGTGTAAACACTAGGTCGGCCAAACCTAATGAAAACAAAAATTATCAATGATGCACATGACATGTAAGAAGATGACATGTAGACACCACAACATGCTTCATTATGCACACAAATACATCTCAGGATCTTTCAGATACATCCGTAGCAAAAACAATAGGTTTCAAACACTGAACTCCTTTCACCAGTCAATCCGAGTTGTGCAGAAACACATAGAAAGACTGAAACATGAATTTTTAATTACCAAAAACCAAACCTCTTTGAAATAGCATAGGAAAAACCTTCACAAGACATCTCCTAGATCTGCATGATCTGAAACAAAATAGTGGAGAAATGCGAAGCAAAAATATTTCTACTAGTCCACAGAACATTGACACTGTCGGTAGAACACACATACTAGAGGACACAAATTTCACATACCATCTCACCAAAAACTGAAACTCAGATTATATCATCACCAGATCACCATATTGAAATCTTCAGAACCGCACAGTCACATGATCACCATAGGAGAAATTTAGAGCACTTACCGGAGCACAATTTGAACACTACCAACACTCTTATTTCTTTTCTTCATTAATTTTCTCAAAAGCACTTGGAAACTCATCAACCCAACATATTTGCAACACCATAAAGGTAGCTCCATGTATTCATAGTATCTTACCAACATCTCAACCATTCATATACAATCTATAACATATTGAACAGTGTTGACATCAATGACAACATTAATGACAACACCACCAGAAAAGCTCATACTTGCAACAATATGGAAGTGTGATGGATGGATGATGCAAAATAGGCCACAAAGATCATGGTGGATGGAAAGTACTTATTTACACAAGGCGCCTTTTTTTCTAGGTTTTCACCAAGGTACTTGCCCAAAGTGCCACCAAAGTGGTTTTCACTAGAGGACAATTTTTTTCTTTACTATTTTCAATCCTTTTTCTAATTTTTTTGGATTTTTTGATTTACACCTTGAAAATTTTAGGCATAAAACATTTTGAGATGGGAGCTATTGATAGGATCCTATAGAGGCTCTCCCTCAGGTGTGGATAACTGATATGCTCCTGATTTCTAGCTTGTTGTGATGATGAAGGGCCCCGACCAATTGGGTTCAAACTTTCCCTTGCTGTCTGGATTTGAAACATTCTTCTGATTCTCCTTCAATACGAGCTCTCTAAATTGAAAGGTTTGATTCATGATATTTTTGTTTTAGCTCATCTTGAGATGGTTTTGGTAGACTTGCAAATGATTTAGAGTGTCCATGTGTCGCTCATCTAGTAGTTCCATCTCGTTCAACCATGACACCTGATATTCTTCATTAGTGATGAGATTCTGTAGTGATATTCTTAAGGATGGGAGCTCGATCTCAATGGGAGGGATGGCTTTTGATCCGTAGACCAAAGAGAAATAGGTTGCACCTATAGGTGTGTGGATACTTGTTTGGTAAGCCCATAAGGTAGGGTTCAACTATAAGTGCCAATTGTGACCAGCTTCATTGGCTATCTTCTTGAGGATTTTTAAGATAGTTTTATTTGTATCCTTAGCTTGGCCATTTCCTTAGGGGTAGTATGGAGTAGAAAAGTGATACTATATTTTGAAATTTTGGTATAGGTCTCGAACATCCTAGTTTTTGAAAGGTGTCCCATTATCTAAGATAATGGCTTGAGGGACACTGTAGTAGAAATTTAGGTAGTTTAGGAGGAAATTGGAAATTTGCTTTCCTATAATATAGGTCATTGGGATAGCCTCTACTCACTTTGTAAAGTACTCGGTGGTGGTGATGATGAACATATGTCCACTAGATCAGGTGGGAGTGATTTTACCAATAAGATCGAGCCCCAATTGTGAAAAGGGCCAAGGTGTAATGATTGGGTGGAGTTCCCGAGCTTGTGCATGGATGAGGTCCCCATGCTATTGACACCGCACACATCTTCAGACATAGTCATGAGCTTCCTTCTCCATTGTAGGCCAATAGTACCCGGTCCTCAATAGTTTCTTAGCCAAGCTGATACCACTTGAATGTGACCTACAAATTCCATTGTGTACCTTGGTTAAAGCAGTCAAATCTTCCTCAACATTTAGGGATCGTAAAAGGGTTCCTTCAATACTCCTATAGTATAGGGTGTCTCCTAAGATAACAAAGCCGGATGATTTCATGACAAATGTTTTTTAAGGTTCAGGGTTATATCAATGGGGAGGAATCCTATTCAAAAGTAGGTGTATATATCATGATACTAGGGATCATAGGGACCAATGATTTCACACACGAATTCAAACTCTAGTACCTTGAATGCTGGTACGAGAAGCTGGTCTACAAGGAATTCTTGCTTAGGGACGTTGCATGGGATATCCGATAGTGATCCAATTGTTTCCATAGCATCTGTTGCTCTTTTATTTTCTCTTGATATTTTCTCAAATGTGATATTAATGAAGAAATATTTGAGGCTTTCCACCAGTTTCTTGTATGGATTCAACTTGTCATCCTTCGTTTGGTATTCATCATTGATTTGATTGATGATTAGCTACAAATCTCCATATACTTTGGGTGCCATGATCTTCCATGATAATGCAATTCTGAGTCCTATGATGAGAGCCTCATACTTTGCAATGTTGTTTGTGCAAGGAAAAGATAACTTGTATGATTTAGGTATGCAATCTCCTTGTGGTGTAATGGAGAATATTCTAGCTCCTGAACCATGTTGTGTAGAGGATCCATCAAAATATACTTTCCAGTGATCTATTACACTTACGTTAAAGATGGACTCATATGGTAACTTTGATACAAGTGGGTTCTCTGAATATATCGATGCCTCTGCTAGTTGATCTATAATTAGTTGTCCTTTAATGGCCTTTCATTCTACATACTCAATGTCGTGTTATGTTAAGATCATAACCCATTTAGTTGCTCACCCTGTGAGCATTGCTTTAGAAAGTAGATACTTGAGAGGATCTATCTTGGCAATGAGTTTTATTTGATGTGCTAGCATATAGTGTCTAAATTTCTATGTGGCGAACACGACTACTAAGCAATCCTTCTCAATGGATGCGTAATTCAGCTCATGTTCCTCCATGGTTCTATTGATGTAGTAAATAGCTCTCTCCTTCCCATTTTCATCATGTTGAGCTAAGAGAGTACCAAGGACTGCTGTTGTTGCCGATATATACAGGATCAAGGGCTTGCCTAGAATTGGTTGCATGAGAATTGGTCGTGTGAGCAAGTACTCCTTGATCTTATTGAAAACTTGGTCACATTTCTCATCCCATTTGTATGCTACCCCCTTGTGGAGTAGATGAGAATATGGGATAGCCTTATCCGCCAACTGTGCTATAAACCGACGAATGGATTGGAGTCTTCCCTGCAAACCCCTCAATTGCTTCAAGGTTCTTGGTGCCTCCATCTCGATAATTACTTTGAATTTGGTAGGGTCTATCTTGATTCCTCTCATAGATACAATGTACCCTAGGAGCTTTTTGATTGTACACTGAAGACACACTTTTTTGGATTGAGTGTAACCTTGTATTCTTCTATCTTGTCGAAGATGTAGCTTAGTGTTGTTATGTGATCTAGATGTTTCTTTGATTTGGCCAATATGTCATCCACATAGTCTTCCATGGTTTTGTGAATCATGTCGTGGAAGATCAACACCATAGCTCTTTGATAGGTAGCTCTTGCATTTTTCAACCCAAATGGCATCATGTTCTAATAGTATGTCCCCCATGGACAATTGAAAGTTGTCTTGTGTTGGTCATCCTTAGCTATCATGATTTGATTGTACCTTGAGAATCCATCCATTAGCGATAAAATTTCATGCCCTTTTGTTTGATCCACAATCATTTCAATATTGGGAAGAGGGAAGTTGTCCTTAAGACATGCTTTGTTCAGGTCTTTGAAGTCAGTGCAGATGCCGATGCCCCCAGTGGGTTTAGTGACTAGTACCAGGATTGAAACCCATTATGGATAATCAATTGGCTATATGAGTCCAGCATCAAGGAGCTTTTGTAATTCAAGTTTGACTAGTAATGCTATTTGTGGATGCATCTTTCTCAATTTTTTGTTTTATTGGTTTTGCTTCTGGATAAATGGCTAGATGGTGAACCGCAACTTCTAGATCAAGACTAGGCATATCTTCATAGGTCCATGCAAAGTTTAACTTTCTTTCCCTCATAAATGAAGATAAAATTTCATGTTCTTCTATCAATAGTGATTTTGTATAGAATGTGATATGTGGTGTTTCCTCAGTCCTTAGATTGATCAGATTGCACTTTTCTGCCAAGACTGCTGACTTCTCCTAATGAATAACACTAAGGGGAAGATTGAATCCCTCATCCTATGACACATTAGAGATGTTTTCACCATTGACTACATCCTTTTTTTTTACTATTTTTAGTTTAGAGAGTGCCATAGTATGGTTTTCACTCAAAGACCTAGATATTATTCTTAAATTTTCACTTTTGCAACTGAGGGATTCAATTGTTTCCCCATAATGGGAATGTGTGTCTAGCACGATGTCAAATCCAAATTTTTGATTTCCGCATGGTTTCGTATCCCGTAATCCCATGAATTCTGAGAGAGCCTCATCATTTTTTAATGTGTCCAAAATTGGTGGTCCTCGTTGGTCATAAACGATGACTTGGGGATAGACTATGTTTAGCTCATGGGTTTGGTTGTTTGACTAAAAAGATAGGGTACTAATCATGAGAAGGGAGGAATCCTCGAATAGCATGGGTAGGTTAGTTATGGGATCCTCAGCACACACATCGGTTATGTGAAAGGTATAGTTGTCTAAGGGAAACCTTATAGATATCGGTAACTGAGGCGGAGCTTTGACTTTTCTAACTGGGGCACTTTTTCCAAGTATGGTTATTTTCAAAGGGGTACATCCAAGGAAAATATTTCTTATATGCTTCTCAGGAATGATAGGTACTAGAAGACCATTGTCTTTCTGCCCAAGTTTCTTGTTTTTGTTATAGCCCCATCCCTTCATTATCTGTAGTCCTTTAATATTATCATCCATGGGAAGATTAGGCACATGCCTTTCATCTTGGTATAGTAGGTCTACTTGATATGTCCTTTTCATCCACCACTTCCTGACTTAGGTTCCCCCAACATCTAATTATAGAGGGGTCTACTTTGAAGGTTTGGGATGAAGTCTTATTTGGATGTAGTTGCCCATGAGATCTAGGAGATTGAGGTAACTCTCTTATTATGAAGGCACTCTTCTTCATTTTGTAATCCCCACACCCATTGTCTTGGATAACGACTTTGATATCAAAGATGTCAAGAATGGTGGGTGTCTTTTTCTCATAAGTGGAGGCTAAGGTAGATGGGTCTACATATGGAGTCGTAGGGCCTTCACCATTCTTTGGGACTTGAGGGATCTTGTAGTACTTTGCTTCTAGATTCTTGCAATAATAAAATGGCTCGGGATCGCCATGGATTGTGACCTAATTTTAATAGAGAAACTTGACATATTGATGGAAGGTAGAGGTGACAACTTGCATCCCATGAATCCATGGGCACCCCAAGAGGATATTATAAGGTAATTCAAGATCAAGGACTTAGCAGGTAGTTTCCATGATGTCCAACCCTACTTGAATAGGGAGTTGAATAGTGCCTTGAGACACTCTTTCTTGATCATGATATGCCCTGATTGTAATACCTTTACCCTTTTCAACGACGTCCTCAGAGAATCCCAAATTCTTTATTAGCTCGAGAGTACAAATATTTAGACCTACACCCCCATCCACCAAGACCTTTTTGACTTTATTCTTATGGACCAAGACCTCAAGATGGAGTGTGTGGTTATGAGATGGTTGCATTGGGAGGTCTTGATTAGAAAATGTTAGGAGATGTGGTGTGGTGATGTGTCTAACCATAGGTTGGAATTGGTCTGCATCAAGATTTGTGGGGACAGTGGATGAAGCCAATGCTTCCTCTAGGATTTTCCTATGTGCAAGTGAGATTTTCAACAACTCCATGATGGAGATATGGATGGGGGTTCTTTTTAGTTGGTCCAAGACATTACAACCATTGGGAATGAATTTTGGATTAGAGGCTGGTGCTTTGGGTGGTTGTGATGGTCTAGGAATGGTAACTTTGCCATCGTGTGTGGTGACTCCAGAGTTGGATCTAGCTCCCTTGACGTTGACAACAGTGACCCATTCATCCAAGGATTCAACAACATGGTCATAAAAATGGTTTACATTGTTATACTTTTCCTTTCCATTGTTGTTCCCTTTATTATGATTTGGCATCAGATTTGTGTATATATTTAGGTCCTGGTTTCCAATAGGTTTTTCAATGTTTATGGTTTTGTCATCGATGAGGTCTTGGATCAATTTTTTCAGTCTCATGCAACTGGTCATCGTGTGTCCCTTGAGTTTATGAAAATTGCAAAGGTGATTTTCATTATGCCATGGTGGTTTCACTTGGGGCTCCTAATAATTCTCATAAATGAGGATTTTAATGAGATTATCCTATACTAGTTTTTTCATGACAAATTCAATTGATTCCCCAAGGGGTGTGTATTTTAATTTGGGGGGATACTTGTTTTGTGGGGGTGGTCTCCCTTGATTATTCAGATTGTTGACCATTTGATTATTGGGTGGTTGGGATACTGTGTTGGCTTGTGCGTTGTTTCGGTTATTGGTTTGTAGTTGTCGATATGATTGTGTGTTTTGCCTTTGGGAATTGATGACAACTTTGGCATCAACGACACCATCATTGGTGACATTCTTGTTCTTTTCCCATGTGTGAGGTTATTTGTTATAGCTAGTTGATGGGTGGTTGTCTTGATAAGTGGGTTTCCCCCTTGTATGATAAGGGCTCTTTCGATGTTGAGTGCCTTGGGGATCAACTAATCATATGTGGTGATGTATTGCATTTTTAGATGAAAGGACAAGGTTTCTTCAAGATTAGCAATGCTAGTGCAGATTTGTTGTTCTTCTGGCATAGTCCACTTGCTCTTGTTGGCCTTGGATCACCATCATTGTAAGAAGGATGAAAATGTTTCCCCCTTAGCTTGTTTAAGAGAAGATAGTTTTTCTAGACTTACATCCATGTCTATGTTGAATGCGTAGTTCTGTATGAATGCATCCACAATTTCTTGGAAGTTTTTAATTCTAGGAGGAAGGCGAGAGAACCATTCCATCACTAGTCCAACTAAACTTCGAGGGAATAGTCACATTAGATAAGTGTCATCATATGCAACTTCCATAGAATGTACCTGGAATTCCCTGATGTGATCTTTAGGATTACCCATCCCACGATATTTGTCAAATTTAGGGATTTCTAATCCTTTTGGGAATGGAACCATGACAATGTTTTTGTCGAATGGATAGGGGTACAAATTGCTTGGTTTTTTCATTGTTTTTCTAGATTGGAGGTCTAGCACTTGTTGTGAAAGAAATTTTATGTGTAGACACATCATTTTGTGGAATGAGTAGTGGGATGAATGTGTTTTGGGGTGGTTTGACCGCTTGAGTGGTAGGTGGGGTGTTTTGCATGTTTGTGGGAGGTTGTTTGCAAGCTTTTTTGTGTGATCAATGCTTGTTGGTATGCTTGCAATTACTGTTGTGCTAACAAAACTTGTTGTTGGTATTTTTTCTATTGGACCAACAATGCTTGTTGTTGGGCTAGTTGTTGAGCTACTTCTTGTTGTGCTTGGTATTATTGCAAAGCTTGCTGATATGCTTGTTGCTGAGCTGCTTATTGTTGTTCTTGGTATTATGCTTGCACTTGAGCATGTTAGACTTGATATTTAGCTTGTGCCTAAGCTTGAGCTTGTTGAGTAGCTTGTGCAGCTTGGGTGGCCTATGCATCTTATGCAACTTGCATAGCTTGTGTAGCTTGGGTAGCTTGGGCAGCTTGTGCGGCTTTTTGCTATTGCAATAAAGCTTGGGCTTTGGTAGCCTACTATGTTTGTGCTTGTTGGACGGCTAGCTGTATAGCTTGTGTAGCTCATTGATTTTGAAATTGTTGAAGTGCCTTTTGATAGGCTTGTTGGGAAACTTACAATATGATGGGGTATTGCAGGATCATGATGGGTCAAAAAGTGGCAATATGATGGGTATGTGGCTGATGACTATTTTTTACCCAAAATTGATGAAACGAAAAGGGTTTTTAAAGTAGATTCCCAGCTTTCCACCGATATAAATTATGCTTTACTTTGAATTTAATAAGTAATTATTATTCATTTTCTATTCAAATTATGACTAAAGTCCTAATTGATAGGTTGATTGAAAAAAATCTATAGCTTTCAAATGGTATCACCTTTTTTGAATCCAAAACATGTGTCACATTCTATGCTTCGCATGTTATAGGATTAAAAAAGAAAAAATTGAATTTCATGAAGTTTTGACCAAGTTAAGGTGGTCAGACATACAAGTATTATATTTTTAAAAGTTGTAATAAAAAAATCATAATTAATTATTTACTTGGAAAAATATTACAAAAAATATGCATCACATCAAGGCATGCCCCTCTACTTATATCTAAAATCTTATAAAAATATATTATCATTTTTGTGGTTAAGGTGGTCATTATTACACTTCTTTCTTTTTTCCCTGAAATTAAGTACTACTCCATTGAAATTTCAATTTTTCACCAAATAGATTTTTTTTTTTAAACTTCGTAGTTTAGAAACTACATTCAATTTGCTACAGATTCTATTCTTACATATTTTTGAAATAATATAGATAACTTATTCAAATTTTTACGTCAAGTTGCCTAACTTTTATTTTTTTGAATTTTTTACCACTTAATGGCCTATTTTTTCCATGATGATCCTGCACATACCCGATGCTATATTGGTTTTCCATATTTGGTTTTGGTGGTGGAGGTGGAGTATTAAGAATGGTGTGAGATGTTGTGATGAGGGTTTGTTGAGGCGGCTGTTGAGGTGCTATTGGATTGATGATAGAGGGTTGTGTGGTGGATGGTGTGATTGATATGATAGGTCCTTGGGAGACCATGTTTATAGATGGTGCAACGATTGATTATGTCATTTGGATTGGTGCCACTTGGTGTTGCGATATCAGTGGCATGATCAAAGGATTTGGTATGCTGATTTGATTTATGATTGGAGGATTGTTTTGATTTTTTTTATTGAGGATTGGTAAAGGGGGTTTCCCTAAACTAAGAATTGGTGTGGATGTCAATGGTAGAGGGGGAAATGGTGGGAAGATGGGTGGTGTGTTTCCTTGAGAAAGTGATGATGAGGGATAAAATATTCCCTCTTTTCCAAACAATCACTCTTGTCCAAATAGTTCCTCTTGTCCTTCTGAAGTCATGGAGAGAGAGGCTTGTGTGTTAAGGGAATATGCCAATGTTGCAGAGAAGGTGGATGGATTATTGGTGTCATGAAAGACAAGTAGAATGTATGGGTATTTTGGATCTTGTGAGATGGATTGACCCAAGATGGTGTTTGCATCCAAGTCTTGGTTGTTTACAAGGGGATGTGTTTGAAGAGTATGAAGCAATGAACTCCCCTTGGTAACTATGGGTTGACTTGGAGCATGAGATGAAATTGGTTGCGGGATGGGTTGAATGATACTTTGGAAGGAAGGTGTGAATGATACTGGTGGCATAATCCCAAGAGGTTTTTCCACAATAGTGCTCACATCATAATCAAAAGGGAGTTTAGCCCCTTCCTTTTCCAATTCCAACATGTATTATGAAGGATTAAGTCTCATCATTGTGTTGACAATTTTGTGATTTTTAGGATTTTGGACCATTTCCATGATTTCATCTTGAGTCATTCCTAGGACATTGTTGGTGATATCCTCCACTTGGAAACCTCCCTCTTGAAGATCTTGTGGGAATTGAAGAAGGTTGAGTGGGGGATTGCTAGATTTGATGGGGTTGATTTCAGGTGCTGTTTGACTTAAGTCACTTGAACTAGATGTTTCTTTGTTTGTTTCCATGTTCTTGTGTTGAGATCTAGTTTGGACCATAAAATAAGGATCAATTTTCAGGAATGTGGGAGGTGAACCTCTAACTCCTTAGATTGGTCTAAAATTTGCGTACAAAAAGAAAGTCTAAGATGTTAAGGACCAAAGGGTGGTGGTGAGATAAATGAAAGATGAATGATGTGAATGATTGAACTCTTAAGTAACATTGGAGGAGATACTAGACTTTAGGACTTTGGATCTTTGATTTTGGATTTGATTTGGATTTGATTTTTCCTTGACTTGGATTTGATTTTGATTCGATTTGGATTTGATAATGAACTCATAAACTCCAAGAGGTTAGATGTTGTCTTGGAATAAATTTTTCCACAAGGTGATAATTTAACTAAATGTATGAAGAAGGATGCATCCACACACACTTATTCAAACAAGATGATTTTTATTTGATTTAAAGGATTTTCCAAAATTCTAGTATGAAGGATTTTTTCAAATATTTCTAAGAGTTTTTTGTGAGATGGGTTTTGATTGATTTTTGGGGGATGGGTGAAAGTGTTGATCCTAGGTGGACCTAGAAAGACTTTTGTTTACAAGACCTAGGTATTGAAGAACATGCTATACTTCCAAGAACTTGCTAACCCTACAAAGTGAGATACTCAAAATGTTGAAAAATACTTGGATTTTGACAATAATAGAATTAGTACAAGTTTGGGTTATCCTTTGATGCATGCTTGTAAAAGTTATAGAGAAATCTTTCTCTAATTGCGTAAAGCATAGATTGACGTTTCTTGAGATTTCTTGGACTGAGATGGTTTTTTCGTTTGATGGACTTTGGTTTTGGAACTTTGATCTTGTGGGAAATCATTTGAGAAAACACATGCGTGAGGTTTAATTTGTCTTTTATCTTTGCTTAATGGATCCCTTTTTATCAAATACACTTTCTTGTCTAGCTTTTCAAACTAAATGTCTAATGTCTCAAATTCTTTTCATCCCATAGATTCCATTATGTGGAAATCAAGAGAATCAAGGAAATAGTTCCTTAATTTTGACTTTAGAGAGAAAATTGAGATATAAACCCAAATACTTAGAAGCCTCTAAGGATGAAATCCCTAGGGACAAGCAGTAGCACTTGGATTTTTTCAAAGGTATTTGCTTCTTCTAAAGGTTTGAAATTTGATGTCCTTGTTGAATGTTTGTTTTCAAGATTTTGGATCCAAACAATGTATTTAACTGACTCAAAATTGCACAATCCTAGGATGGAAAATAAAATATTTGTTGAATTTCCCACTTGGATAAATCTAGCTACACTTATTTAGAGCGGATGACTAGAAGCTTGACCACACTAGCTCCCCTCCATGGCACTTAGTTCTATGGATCAACCAAGATTCAGTTCTCATGAATCTCCCATGATGAAATTTTCATCTCTACAATGAATCACGAGTACGTGGGACAGCTCCGGAGGTTCGACCTCTTGACTCCAACAAATATTGGGATTGTTAACTACTGAATTTGCACCCTAGCTAAGTTGCAATATTTGATAAGTTAAGCTGCAAGACTTAGCTTTCAGAGAAAACATGGGATGACCTCTAATGCTGTGGATTGGTTATGAAGAGAGGTCAAGCTATGGAGAAGGTTGAATTCCTCTTGGTATCACCTAATCTAATGTTTTGCAAGGAAAAGGGAGAAGGATTAAACTTAAATGAAAAACTAATAAATATTATTCTATGGTGATACACCTAACTTTCCTAGAGTTTGCATATTAAGTTTATATGCACAATTCTAACAATGACTGAATCTGGATTATGAAACTCACTTTTATATATCATTCCATTAGTAATTTATAAATAGGTTTGAATGCTAAAGCTCTTAGAGGGAAATATAAATCTCACAACTAAAAGTGATTGCACTTATAACATTGATTATAACCTGCAATAACATATATCTCTGCAAAAGGTGCTATATTTGAGACAAAATTACAAGGAATAGAATAAGATTTTACTAGTAATTTAATCAATTAATAAGGCACAAAATCAAAAAAAGTGTGAGAAGGTAAAATACTCTATATCATTGATGTCCAATGCCTTCACTGATATACATGCTCAAAATGTTGAGTTAAAAAACATGCTCAAATTGTTCAAGGACTGCAAAAGTCTCTTTCTTCAGAAATTGCATAAGATGAACTGATTCATAATGGATTACAAATGAGAATATATTATCAAGTCCAAGTAGCTCCTCCAAAAGGGGATCTAGAGGATTCTTGAACTTAGATGCCTCTCAAAAGGCTATTTTTAAGCAACCATATTCACTCTAAAAGGCTTCAATATATGTAAAATGGTCAAGTTTGACCAAGTCCAAGATAAAAAAAAAAACAATAAATGAGCCCCTAGATGCTCTCCTTGTGTCTCAAAACTGAAATAACATGCATATATTTTCTCCAAGTGCCTCTCAAATGAAAATAACATCCCTTCTTTTGTGGTAAGCCATCAATACAAGCACATCTCATTTCCTCCTAGGATCTAGTCATATAAATACATCTCTCCTATTTTTTGCATTTGTAAGAAATAATAACTTAAATTAAATGGCTTACAAAATACCATTTAATATTAAATTATATTACAATAAAATCAAATGCAAAAAATAAACAACACTCCACCCTAGGTATTGGCCATATGAGGAGATAATAATGTGAAAAGAGTCAAAGTTTTCAAGATTTGATTAAAAGAAAAAGCAAGGTAAATAAAATACCTAAGACATCAAAAGGCCATAGATTTTGTAATTCATGTATTTCATAAAAATGAAGGAAAAAAAGCCTATTATCGACTAGCCTCCACCTAACTTAGGGTAAAAAACCCTAAATCAAAAACAAAAGGGAATAAACACCATTTTTGCTTCACTATATGAAACTTCATGAAGAAGATGTGGCTTCCATAGGGGTTTTAGAGCTCGACCTGCAACTTCAATGGCGAATCTTGAGTTGTACAGAGGTATTTCTTAAAGATTTTACAAGGAAAACAAAGGTAAATTTTGTTTTCATCACATATTTGGGCATTGCTTTCTATTTCTAAAGTGTTTTTGTTTTCCCATGCCACAACCATGATACATTTTTAGGTTTTTCTTGCAGTTCTGGGTATTACTCAAACCCACACCATCATTTATTTCCTCTAGTGCATTTTTTTTCCTCACATAAAAAGAAAACATGGCTTAGTACCCACTTAACATTTCCCGGGTTTTCACATACCCATGACTTCTACTATTCTGTGATTTTTACCCTCTTTTAGATTTCTACATTTTATCATGCATTTGCTTGAAGAAACTTGGCACTTTGTTGGCAAAAATGTGAATACAAAAACTTTGATTTATGGTCGCGGGCTTGATCATTCTTTGTGACACCACGAGCTATCTCAGTCAATGTTCCAGAAGAAAATATTGTTCTGTAAATAACATATGATTTGTAAATTATTCAATGCCATTGTGTAACACAGGTATAATTCAAAGGCTCAATATTTCCTTTTCCCATTTGACTAATAAAACCCGTACCTTTGCTGTAGAATACCCATGAGGTTTTTTCTTTGTTTTTTTTTTTTGCTCTTGTAGCTTGAGATTCTTTCTTTTTTGTAAATTTCATGCATTTCTTCTAAACATTTGGATGTTGTCTGCAAAATACATGGATTTTTTATGGCAGTAGACAAGCATAATGTATTTTGCATTTTGTTGTAGGCTTTCATTGAGGGCTTTGCATTTCTTTTCATATAGTATTATAGATTTTTGAAACAAACTCCAAGAGGGATTTTTGTACCTTTGTGGATTTGCATTTCTTTTCCTATAGTATTATAGCCTTCATTGATACTTTTGAAGTGGAATTGAAAATGAGGGTTTTCATTTTCCTATAGCAGGTTTCCAAACTATCTATATTACTCGTGATGCATTCACATTTGCATTGATAAAATAGACACTAATTTTTGTGTAAAACAAATCTTCAGCTTATTAGAACAAGAAATATAAGAATTTATGTATAATCTTGAATCTCTTTCAGTTTCACTCAACATATTTACTTATGGAAGCTTAAAAGCTACAATAGTTATTTTATGAATGGCACTGCTTGCTCATGATAACACAATTTCTATACTTTAAAGGTATCCTGCTTCAAATTTACTATTTTTGATCATATATCATGATTCCCTTGAACTGTCATGTTGAAATTGATAGATGTGATGACTACTTTAGATTCCCATTCTAATATTGCATGACCTTCAAGGAAAGACTGCCCTTTGTATGCATCATAACCGCATATATCTTTTTCTACTTCCTTTGTTCAAATTAGCTTAACTGTTGTATTGCCATTGTCACAAATGTTTTTTTCCAAGAAAAAAACAAAGATCCCCTTTTTCTATCTTTAGCACATGAACACAAACCATATTGACAATCCACTTAGTTACTCATTTACCACAATGTGTATTACTCTTGGGATGGAAAAGATAACATGCTTCTTTAATTAATTGATGATACCATTATTCAAGTCACCAAAGCTTTGTTGCTAGTCCTTGCCACAACATTACCATGTGATTCTTGGCATTATTTTAGAGGACATCATGCTGCCTCTTTTTGTGAGATAATCACTGTTTCAAATTACACGCCTTTGAACTTTTGGTTGCACTCTTAAAAGCTGTTGTTGTTAAAGAACATTGTATACTCTTCTGTATTATGATTATGAAGTGATCATAATTGATATCAACTTTCTTGCAATGTAATTCTATATGCACTTAGAATATTCATAAAAGATTATGCATAGATTAAAATAATGTAATCATTACTATGAGTTGGGCTTAACCCTTGTGGGAGCCAAATTTCCACCACTCATTTGATATGAACAAAACAAAGATATGATTACACCTCTAGTTGCATATGAAGCAAAAAAGTTAGAATTTGATGATTTCACTGCTTTCTCTAGAACATTCAGGATACAAATGTTTGTTTAATGTAGATTAAGATCAATTTATACATGAATAGGTAAATGATCATGTATGGTGTGTAATCTTTCAGTGCTTGGAGAATTTCTCTAATACATTTCTTTGACTAATGCAGGAAATAGGGGTATCAAGGAGCTAGGAAAAGACTAGGATAACTCAGGTAGTAACCAGACAAGAAGATACAACAGAACCAACCATTCTCAGGCAATGACTGGGTACCCTCCCTACATGTACATTCTTTTTCTTCATCTACATATTCATTTATATGTTTATTTTAATTTGCATTGAATAAGCATAAGTTAAACTCACAGCTTGTGTGAGTTAAATGAATATTTCTATTCAATAAAATAAATTTTCCAAAAGAGATTTGTAAAATCTTTCTTATGTTATATGCATGTGCATAAATGTAATGATCTATAGTTGTAATTTTTTTTATTTTTTCATTTATACATCTGAATGTAATGTAGAAGTGATAATAAAATGAATACCTCATTTTCTCAGTTTTAAATCTATAAGCTCAACCTAATTTGAGTTGTAAATGAAAAATGGGTAAAAGGGATTTTTGGCTACTAAACAAGGGTTCGTATTACATGCATTTAGTTCAAAGGACATGGTGATAAACTACATCAAGAGGTCTCCCAACCCTTAGAACAAGGGATTTACACATCATAAAGATACTTGGGGAGAGCTATCATGCATCACTTTAAGTTGATTGCAAAATTTCCTTGCAACCACAAATTTCTATAGCGGTTCAAAAGAGCCTGGATTATGCTCGTTATTGCTTGGGTCATTCCCTTGGGGTGAGTACTTTTTCCCACCAAGGCAGGCCCTCTAAAGGTAAAAAAAAGTAAGTACATTTGTAGTTCGATCAATCTTTGTTTGCGTGAACAAAGAGAGAACACACGCAATATACTTGTCTCACACTAGCAAGATTTGTTCAATTTTTAAGAGCCCAAATTGAAGTGTGGAGGCAATATTTTAGACAACCTAATATCACCAAAATACTTTTGATTCTCAAGATCATCGTGAAGCGTGAGAGAAGTGCATACACCTTTAAATGATATTAGTTTGTAAAAAGGATTACAAAACAAGAAAGACACATGTTCATTTTAGACTTCAAAAGAAGTAATGGGTTCTTTTTATAGCACCAAGATGAAGTGTTTGGAGTTGTTTCTTCAATTCTTAAAACCCAAAACAAAATCTAGTGAGTTTCTAATGTTCTTTTTAACCCTTTGACTATTCTCTTTAAAATCCAAATGAAATGTATTTAAGTCCTAAAACTGAAGATAACAAGATCCTAAGATGGGATTATAAATGTTCCCAAAGTGTTAAAGAACATTTTTTTATAGTTATGAAAAAGAAAGTGCCATAGGAAGCTCTTCTTGTTTTCTTCTTTTCTTGGACAATGGACATAAAATGCTTTTCCTTTCACTTCAATGCTCCATGCTCCTCTTAAAACCTAGAATCCATGCTCAAAATGTCAGATGATATCAAGAAACAAGAAGATATGAGGGTTACATGAATGATTAAGCATAAAAACCCTAAAATTTAGACCATGTTACAATTTGTTTTGACTTTAGGTGTAAAATTGAAAAATTTAACTCTACAAAATTGAGAAACACTTACACTATTACATAGCTTATGAAATTCTACCCCATTTAAAAAAAAATCTTCAATAAAGACCTTCGTATGACCAAGATATGGCCATTTTAATATTAACTATAAAAGTGCTAAAACAAAGAGCATACGCACTAAAATAGAGACCATATGCGCTAAAAATCAGACCATATGCGCTAAAAATCAGACCATATATGCTAAAACTCAGACCATATGCACTAAAAAAGGAGGTAAAAGTGTTGGAAGATGCCAAATATGCTCTATAATAGAGCTTGGATGCGCCAAAAGTCACCACCTATATGCTGAAAGAAGCCATGAGTGCACGACATCAAGATTGATGACTAAACCTGGCGATGAAAACTTGCTAGAAAATGTTAAAAATGGAGCTAGGCCCTTCTTCTAGCACCAAAATGTGAATGCTTGGTCTAGACCTACTCAAACATTAATACATAATCAAACATTAGTCAATAAACAAGTCTAAACTAGCATTCCCCATGAAATTCATTCAAACACAATGAACAAGAAACAAAGTAAAATAATCAAATGAGAGCTAATGAATCTCATTCAAATGCTCAAACCAGCATCCCATGGGCGAATTGGTGCTTCTTTGATGTGGAAAGAAGCCCTTTCCCAATTCCTTGACAAGCTTTGGTGATGGATGTGTGATTTTTGATAAAAATTGCCAATAACCTAGCTATGGATGACGAATTATATGTTAACTTGGATGAAAATGTGGATGAACTTGCATAAACCTGTAGATAATAACCTTGCATCTAGTTGTGGATCCCAAATAAATAGAGAAGTCCTCTATGTATAGTGAAGAAGGATGGAGGATTGAAGAATAGGAAGAATGTGGGATTAAGCTTGAACCAATGGCATTGTGCCACTTGTCAACATGCTAATGAAGGAGAGTGAATCACATTTTGAACAATGTGCATGTTAAATGTTCAAAAGATGGCTTGTGCAAGAAGAGTTGTAAGAGGAGTTAATGCCAAGTTGGCTCAAGGAGAGGACATGTAAGAGCCTTAAATGCCAAGTTGGAGGACGAAAGTCCTTTGGGAGGGAGAATTCAAATAAGTTGAATATTCCAAGAATATGCCGCATTTGAATGAAAATAGGAGGAATTAATAAATCAAATAAATTGATTTACATGTGCAACTTGTAAAAGCTAGAGGAATGGAGAATTAGTGTTAGGAGTTAATTAGGATTAATTAACTTAGATGAAGTTAGTTTGATTTAACATTTTATTTATATATATAGATTTATTTAAATCAAATGAGGATAGTTGGGAGATTTTAATTAAATAAAATGATTTATTCAATTAAATGAAGAACTTTAGGAGAAAATAAAGTTGATTTATTTAATCAGAAAGAGAACATTAGGATTTGATTAAATAAAACTGATTTATTTAATCAAAGAGGAAACATTATAATTTAATTAAATAAAGTTGATTTATTTGAGTAAAGGAGGAATTTGATGAAATAACCTGATAACGTGTATTATTTGATTAAGGAGGAATTTAATGAATTTAACTAAGTAAAGATTATTCAATTAAATGATTAGTAAAGAAGTGATCAAGGAAGAATTGAAGTTAGTGAATCAGAGTCGAGTGTGTGATATCAATCAAGATAATTTGAGCGTCTAAAGTTCTCTATGTAACATTCTATCTTCTTTCTTCTTTATATTCTAGAAGTGAGCCTAGGCTATGATTCTTTCTAGAAAATGCATCCTATTCTAGTAGTCAAGTTCTTTGTACCAGTTTTTCAATTACTCATATTGTGAGCTAATCCTCACCTTGGTTTTCCCTCCTAGGGTTTTCCATTAAATATGGTGTTCTCTTTTGTATGGTGTTGTTTTAGTTTCTATTGTTTGTATTTCATGTTTAAACATTACAATAGATTAAGGGTTTAATGAATTTGCATAGATCTAATTACTGTTGAGGGTTTTGATGTTTTAATTTGATACAACTGATTCACCCCCCTCTTAGTTGTCATGTTCATTCAACACTATGGATCTATAAATAAAAGCATAAACAAACATACATGAAGGTAGGGTCTAAAAAAGGCATTCAGAGACTACTTGATTTCCAACTCTATTCTATAATAATATTTACTCCCTCAAAAATGCATTACATCCACAATTTAAAAAATTCTATTTTTCATATTTAAAGCACATGCCAACCTTTTCGCAACCTCAAATTTTAAATGTAAAATTTACTAAAATTTCAAATATCAAAGATCAATAATTTAAGAATACCCTTTTGAAACCAAGGGTATCAAGACACTTTTCAACTCACAAAATATTTCTTGAAAATTTTGGTAGGATTATGGTTCTACTTTAAAATTTCTAAGAAAATCAAAACACATATAAACAAAAATGACCCTAATATAACTAAGTTAGGGATTACTTCCATAAATTAAAATCTATGGATGGGTTTCTATTTGATCCACCTATTACAAGCATGGTCAAACTACAAAAAGGAAAATTTAGATATAAGAGAGTGGTGAAGATAAAGCCCTTACCTTTAACTAAATATACCACAAAGAAAGGAGGTCTTTTGTTTTAAGAGATTCACCCTCCAAGCATAAGAAATAAATATAATTACCCATATACAAGCCATCAAACTATTTTGAGAAACCCTCCCAAATAATAGCAAAGAGAGTAAAAACAAGGTAAAAATAACAATAAGGAGAGGAGGCATAACCCTCCAAGCCCTGTGTCCAACATGCCAATCCAAGAATAGTTTTTCTATGCCTAAAAATATACATTGAGAAGCAAGAGGAAGAAAATTTAGATAATTCCCAAGTATGCAATCCCACAAAAACTAAAAAGCCCCAAAAATCTCTTTAATCCCTTTTTAATTCAAAATTTCCCCCAAAATTCCTTTTGCCATTTTACATATAATAATAAATATTTTATTACTATTGGGATTAAGATGTATTGACCTTTGTAGTCATAACATTTGTTTTAATAATTTATTATTTATTTATTTATTCTAATATTTATGCCTACCATGTTTAGCACTTTGTAAGATATACTGGGTGAGGTGACATCCTTCATGGAGGTGATGTGTATGATATGCAAGATAGATTTGTGGAAGTAGGAATCCAACTTGGTGGAACCCATTAGAGACAATTTTGATGGATTTTTTCATAATTTATAAGTGTTAGTCTATGATGGATTAGCATAAGTTTCTATGATAAGTTATGATAATGTAAGAGTCAAGTTATAGAAAACTATAATAGGTGGTCCCCATGCAATGGTGGCACCTATGAATGTAAGGTGTTTTCATGCATGTAGGAAAATTACATATGTGAGGAGTCCTATGCATGGGGATATAGCTGAAAATGGAAAAATAAATTTTATGGGTCCCATTTATGACATTGCACTTCATGTAGGGATATTGCATGCATGCAAGTATTGTGCATGTCAAGGACACTCAAGGAATGCATGAAAGCATTGGATTTGTGCCATGTGGAAATCCTAGGTGTCCATATTCTCATATGGATTTGTATTTATTTGATACTTATCAATTTTTCATTGTATTGCACATTTAAGGATTTTAGAGACACCATTATGTTGTTGGAATCACTCCAAAAATATTGTTGCAATTGAAGAATCCTAAATAAGATTAGCTTTGTTATTGTATTGTAACCTCTTTTATATTACTAGTAATATAAAGAGTTGTTATTTTGGAGTGTGGATTTTTTTCTCCCAAAAGGATTTTCCCCACATAAACACTATGGTATGACATATTGCTAATTTACATGTTTTATTTATATTATTTGAATGTGCATCTGAATCTGTAACTGATAGGGTTTTAAATACAATTTTGTAATATCTCCCCCACTTAGATCAGTATAGGAATTTTCTTCCACTTACTCAACTTCCTTCCAATTGGTATTAGAGCCTGATCAATATTGTTCCCATTGTTGGGTTGAGGTTTTTTTGTATTTATCTTTCTTTGAGTGAGAGATTTTGTAAAAGTCTTTTTAAATGGACTTATTGCAAGAAAAATATGGCAAGAACATTTGAAAGGATTGAGATGGAGAAATTTAATTTTTTTAATTTTGATAAGACTTTGTTTGGTAGACTCTATGTTGTTTAATTTCCACAAAGAGAAGATTATAGAGATCCTTTCAAAGAATATTGCAGAGATTTATCAAGATAAATCCATGATAACCAAATTATTCTTAAGAAATAAACTATATTATCTAAGGATGGAAGAAGGAGGATCCATGGATAATCACCTAAATGACTTTAACATTCTTGCTGCCTAATTAGGTTATATTGGTGTCAAGATGGACGATGATGATTATTACATGATACTATTATGTTCTTTACAAAACTTGTTGGATCACCTTGTCACGACCATTGGGAGTACCACTACCACTTTCAAGATGAATGAAGTGGTTGCATTGTTAATTTTTGAAGAGATCTAGAATTTTTTTTTTGAGATAGCTAAGGAGGACCATATTGTTCATATGGTAGATCAAAGGAGAAAGGAAAGAAGTATAATAATTTAAAATACAAAACCTCTAGGAGATCTAAGTCTCTTAGAAATTCCAAGGTAAAATGTTTAAACTATGAAAAATTTGGTCATTTCCTCAAGGAGTGTAAGGAGGAGAAAAAGAAGAAAAGTTATTTGATTTTGGCTCTAACAAATAATCTTAGGATGATGTATAAGCCTTTGTTTTAGCTTTGGAAATGCATGCTCTAAAGATGTGCAATTGATAGACTTGGGCACACCTTTTCATATGACTTCGCATAGGGGTTGGTTCTTAAAATATGATGAATTTAATTGTGGGAAGGTGTATTTGGGTGATGAATCCCATTTGAGTATTTTTAGTTGTAGAAGAGTCAAGATTTGTTTCACCAATGGTAGAGTGAAGGGGATCAATGGTGTGTTGCATATCCTTGGTTTTGCATAGAACCTAATTTCAATAAGAAAGTTGAATGATGTAGGTGTGTAGGTTATTTTCTTGAGTAGAGGATGTAAGATGAATTGAAGAGCTAATGTGTTGGAAAAGGGTGTTTAGATTGACACCTTGTTCAAGCTAGCTGTATGCACTATTCAATGCAATATTTCTTCTAACATGTTGAAGAAAATATTTTCAAAATTTTCATCCTCACCATTGGAACTAGTAGTGAAGAAATATATTGCATAAAATTTGTATGGCCATGTTTTTTGGGTACCTAAGGGTGCTCATTCCTTGGAGATGAATCTTACAGTAGAGAAGGAAATTTTATTTCACCAGAGACTAAGCTATATTGGTGAGAATGGTCTAAGAGCCTTGAAAACTAAATTCGTTGTAAAGGAGATTGATGATTGTAATCTTGAGTTCAATTTTTGTGAATATTTAATTTATGGAAAGTAGAACCATGTTCATTTTTATTCTACTTCTCAAAAATATTTTAGGGTTTTGGACTATATTAATTCCAATGTTTTTGGTTCTATTAATGTTCCTTCAATATGAAGATATGTATATTTTTTTCATTCATTGATGTTTATAGTAGAAAGAAATTTTTTATTTCCTCATGAATAAATATTAAGCCTTTTTGTTGATTTAAGAAGTTTAAAGCATTTCATATTGAAAAGGTGAAAAATAGGTGGTGGTGTCAAATTTTATGAAAAGGGGGTTTACCACAATGAGCTATTTCTCCATTTTCATTCAAGGAAATGAGATCCAAACAATGAAGTGACTATCAACCAAAAGGTGAGTCAAATCAAGGTATGAATCAAAAAATTTCCTATCTATGCTAGGATAGGGGTATAAGCTAAATAGCACTTTGGTGAGAAAGGTCAAAACCATAAAAAAAAAACTCCAAAATGTAAGCTATGAAATGCAAATGAAAGATAGTTATCAAATATATCAAAAAAAGTAATCAAAATGTAGATCAAGAAAGGGGAAAAGGATGTGTACCTCTCACCAAAAGTCACCTTTTGAAGCTCACTAAGGACTCATTCATCCTATGGAAAATGGGTCCTAGCTAGGGTTCTCTTTTGTTGTGTCTACACTCCCACATTACCAATCCTCACTATTGGACAATCATAAATAAATTTTGTAGAGGAGTTTATGTGATATGAAAACTTTTCTTGCAACTTGACAACTTTGTAACTTTCTTCAATTTTTCTCTTCAAAGGATCTTTCACCTAAAATATGCAATCACACATCAAAGAGACAAAAAAAAAATTGTTAGGGAATGAGGGTTTTCCTTGGTCAAACCCTGTTTTGGTAATTAAACCTTGAAATGAAATAATGAAACATGAAGTAATGATGAATGAACAACTTTATGTAACAACTCACCAAACCTTATTTGAAACTTGGATTGTAGATCTACAATTAGGATGAATTGACTTCAATGGATGTGGATATTGATCATGAAACTTGATTTGAAACAATGCCTTTGATAGACCTTGAACTCTACATAACCATATTAGCTCAACTGGCATGCAAGATGCAATAAATATTTGACATGGCAATGGAATATTGATTGCTTCAATAATCTTCAATAAATTTGTGTTTGAATTCCTTTAAAATGCTCTTGAATGCTCCTATAATGCTCACTTGAAAGTGATCTTAAGATAACTTGAATTGCTAGGTGAAACATAGTGAAATAATCTCTTATTTATTCATATCTTAAGATTAATTCCCAAAATTCATATATCACAAGTTGTCATCTAAATATAAATTTGAAATCATTAAAAAATCACCGAAAACATAATTTAAATTTAGGTCCTAGGTGCAAGTGAGGACTCATTCACCCTATGGCGAATGGGTCCTAGGCCACTTTCGTAGGACACACATTGCTCAATGTTAAATGTTATGTTATGGCATTTATGAATGTCAGGTTTTATCCCTCGAAAAATACATCTAATGAGGCTTGGGTTTTAATTAAAGGGACCAATTAAGGAAAATGAACCTCAATCAATTAATAAATCCCTAGATTAGTGTGAAAGTGTAAAGGTACACCTTACAACACCAAAAATGAGGCACAATTAAGTCCATTTTAATTAAAAGGGCCCTAAACTTATTGCGAATATGTAAAATATGTATATTACAACACTAAATTAAGGCATTATTAAGCTCATTTTATTATTAATTATTCATTCCCAAATTAGGTGTGAAAAAGGGATACTTTTTCCTACACTACATTTAGCCCCCACTTTAGTGAGAGGATGAGCGCAAGTGAAAACTCACACTAAAGTAGACATTCAAGAAATTTATGTATGTAGTAATGACAAAGATATCCAATCATACAACATCAAAGATCAAGAAGATTAAGTCTAGATGTTTTGATCAACATGGAACACATCTAATCCATTAGTTTTATGCTCACTCTGGGGTTGTGGAACTTTAGGCTATGTACTAGGTGAGTATCCCAAAAGGGTGGTAAATGAGAGAATCATACTATGCTCCCATACAATATCAATGCTATCCTCCTAACAACTTCAATAAGGCACCACAAGGCAAGGCTCCATAGATAAGCAAGGTGTGTTATGCTAGGTTTCCTTGAATTTAGATTTCAAGCTTCATACGGCTTGACAAGCTACGTTATGCTAAAAACCTATGAACAAGGCAAGGATCCACAAGAAAGCAAGGTGTGTTATGCTAGGTGGCCTTGAATTTAGGGTTCGAGATTCATAAGATTTAACAAGTTGTGTTATGCTAAACACTTATGAACAGTAATGCTAGTAAAAGTTTTTTTTCAAAGGGATTTTGCTTAGTTCGTGTAAAGTCTTCTTCTTAGGGATCAACATGCCTAATATTTCCAAGAGAGGACAAGTCAAGAGTAAAAGATTCACAACTTATGGAATGCAGTGTGTCACATCACCACTAAGAGGAAAGTTGTATGCTAAGAAATATCACACTCTTGGAGGACATAAAACCAAATGACACCACCAAGAAAAGGGTGCATCACAAGAATAATGAAAAACACACCATGAAACATGAGAAATGTCGAAATATATTATTGATGTATGCCCCCACTTTAAAGAGGTTGCTAACACCATTGCTATGAGAAATTTCTTTAAAGTAGCCAATGTTGAATCCTAAGACATGAGAGCTTACTCGAAAAGCCAGGTATGCCAAGTCATATGTTTCCAAAATGAAGCTACATCATGAAAAAGGAAGGAGGGGTTTCCCCAAAAAATACATAAGGGATCTATGGATTCGAGGTTAGTATATATTTGCTACAATGTTGTTATAGAGCTCAGAAATGTCATCATTTCTTAAATACTCATAGAATTGGAAGAATGACACAAAGAGAGAAAAAAAAAAAAATCCTTTTGGGTCAACATGGAAGAGACCTAAATGTCTCGATGCCTTGCATCATCCCCAAAAGGAAAACACAAGAAAAATGAATAGATAAAATGTTTATGACATAGAGAAGAATGTAGATAAAAATAGAGGAATACACAAAAAGAGAGAGATACATCAAACAAAACAATACACAGGATCACATTACACACATGCAATTGCATGAAAAAGAAGAGAAAGAAAAATATTAGTAAGGCACATGCAAATCAACCTGTAGTAGGTCATTTGCATCCCAATCTTGTTTAGTATATATGGAAGGCAAACAACTAGCCAAAGGGACAATATCAAGTGCCAAAACTAGGACAAGGCTATCTAACCCTTTGCTCCCACTAAGTGTGGGACAAGGATGAGACAAGATGGGTGATGAGAATGAGCTCCTTGCAATAAAGAGAATGATTTTCAATGAATGTAAAACATGTAATAGTGAGGGTGCTATGATCCTACAACTATTACATGGAAAGGAGGAAAATGCATGCTTTTTTAGTCAAGTTTGATTCATAGAGGGAGAAAAATTATTCAATACTTTATTTAAAGGATGAAAATTGTCGGTGTGATGGCCAAAGAATCTATGATGAGCATAGTATGGTTCATTTTTGTTAGTTTTTCTTTTGGTCAAGTTTGCATGTTTAGGTGGTAATTCAATTAGTTGTCCATGTAAAAGAGCATAGAAGATTGTCTTGATTTTGGATAGTTGTAATAGGTTATAAAGAGATTCAGGAGGCTCATACAACTATTGTAACTAAAATTTTTGATGATTATGCAATCTTGGTTTCTTCTTCTTTGGTATGATAATTGTATTTTCATCAACTTTATCTTCTAATTGCAAGTCCTTTCCTTTTTGAGTAAAGGATGTGTTAGGGGTAGTAAAGTTTTCAGAAGGTGTGGCTTCCTTTCACTTATGCATAGGTAATGTATTGGAAGTGAGTTGAGGGGGAGGAATTTTTTTTTTGATGAGATAAGCCAAGCTACATACATACTCTTTTCCTTGTTTGTATCTGAGTAGCTTTCGTAGGTTTCCTATAAGGGGAACGACATGGATAGAAATAGGTTCATCTCTCACAAAAGTCTTGTAAAGTTTTTAATTCTTCATCCAACAATCTCATGTTCTCTTGCGGGATATGAACACCATTATGCACGTTGGTTGTAGTTAAGGAAGTCATTGGAAATGAAGTATGTAGGCTATGATCCATAGGGGGTTGATTATCAACGCTATTGGAAAGAGAGTTAGAAAACCCAAGATCCATAGTGAATGGTGTATCACGAGATGATAGGATTCTCGAACTACGTCTCATAATAGTATTGATAATAGGACACCAAGTTGTAAACCTCATACAAGTTTCACAAACTCAATGTCAACCCAAAATGGAAAGAGGGTAAAATGAAATACAATGACCCAGAATGCAATATGTAAATGCAATTTTTAGATTCTAAACAAGGTAATTTTTTTATTACACTATGCAAAAACTTGAAAATAGTGTTTTGTAAATAAAATTTTGAATCATAGAATGCACTAACTTTATCAAGTGAAAATGAATATGACCAAATTGAAGAAATTAAATTTTGCAAACAAAAACAAAAATATGAGAACAACAAACAGGAACGTAGAAATGAATGTTTTAAATTAGAATATGACTAGGATTAGGGACTCATTCACCCTATGGAAAATGCATCCTAGGTGAGGGTTTTGAAACAAGTTTTTATAGATTTATGAGTAAATTTAGATTGTTTCCCGATTCTAATATGATACAACAAGTTACAGTTTGATTTTTCTATGAAATGAGGATTGAATGTAAATGCAAAATGTGACAAAATGGCAACCTGGAAAACCTAATTTGATATTCCATTTTTTTTTCAATTTTCAAATGCAAATGAATATGATGCAATGCTATTTAAATGATATGCAAGATGACTAATTTTTTTGTATTTTTTAAGATTTAAAGAATGCAAAATATGCAATCCTAAAACCCTTAAATGAAATGAAAAGTTAAGTGAAAACTATACACCCTAAATGAGACTCAACTCAATGTAAAGAGATGCAAATGAATGAAATATCTAAATCTATGGTGAAAGAGGACTCCAAAATCAGAAAATGCAATGATTAAACTCAAGTTCACCAAAATGAAAAGGTGAAAGATAGGTGGGGGTGTCAAATTTTATGAAAAGGGGGTTCACCACAATGACCTATTTCTCTAATTTCATTCAAGGAAATGAGATCCAAACAATGAAGTGACTATCAACCAAAAGGTGATTCAAATCAACGTGTGAATCAACAAATTTCCTATCTATGCTAGGATGGGGGTATAAGCTAAATAACACTTTGGGGAGAAAGGTCAAAACCTTCAAACAAAATCCAAAATGCAAGCTATGAAAAACAAATGAAAGAAAGTAATAAAATTTGAAAGAAACAATAATCAAAAGGTAGATATGGAAAGGGGAAAAGGATGTGTACCTTTCACCAAAAGTCACCTTTTGAAGCTCACTGAGGACTCATTCACCCTATGGTGAATGGGTCATAGCTAGGGTTCTTTGAATTTTTTTTTTGGGTTCTCTTTTGTTGTGTCTCCACTCCCAAATTCCCAATTCTCACTATTGGGCAGCCAAATTTTTTTTTTGTAGAGGAGTTTCCATGATATGACAACTTTTCTTGCAAATTTTACAACTTTGCAGCTTTCTTCAATTTTTCTCTTTAAAGGATCGTTCACCTAAAATTTGCAATCACACATCAAAGAGAGAAAAATGTTGTTTGTTAGGGAATGGGGGTTTTCCTTGGTCAAACCCCATTTTGGTAATTAAACCTTGAAATGAAAAAATGAAACATGAAGGAATGATGAATGAATAAATTTATGTAACAACTCACCAAACCTTATTTGAACCTTGGATTGTAGATATGAAATTAGCATGAATTGACTTAAATGGATGTGGATTTTGATCATGAAACTTGATTTGAAACAATGCCTTTGATAGATCTTGAACACTACATCACCATATTATCTCAAGCAACATGCATGATGCAATAAATATTTGACATGACAATGGAATCTTGATTGCTGTAACAATCTTCAATAAATCTTTCTTTGAATTCCTTGAAAATTCTCTCAATAATGCTCCTATAATGCTCTCTTGAAAGTGATCTTAAGATAGCTTGAATTTATAGGTGAAACATAGTGAAATAACCTCTTATTTATACATATCTTAAGATTAATTCCCAAAATTAAAATATCACAAGTTGAAATTTGAATATACATTTGAAATCATTGAAAAACCACCAAAAACATAATTCAAATTTAGGTCCTAGGTGCAAGTGAGGACCCATTCGCCCTATGGCGAATGGGTCCTAGGCCACTTGCCTTGGACACACATTGTTCAATGTTAAACATTATGTTATGGCATTTATGAATGTCGGGTTTTATCCCTCAAAAAATGTAATTAATTAGGCTTGTATTTTAATTAAAGGGGCCAATTAAGGAAAATTAATCTCAATCAATTAATAAAGCCCTAGATTAGTGTGAAATTGTAAAGGTACACCTTACAACACCAAAAATAAGGCACAATTAAGTCCATTTTAATTAAAAGGGACCTAAAATTAATGTGAATATGTAAAATACATATTACAACAATAAATTAAGGCATCATTAAGATCATTTTATTATTAATTATTCATTCCAAAATTAAGTGTGAAAAGGGATACTTTTTTCTCTACTACACATATAAACCAAATTCACAAAAATATTCATTGTTTGAGGATTGACAATAATGGTGAGTTTTGTTTGATAGAATTTGACAATTTCTATAAAAATCACGGGATTGAGAGGCATAAGATGAATCCATACACCCTCAGTAGAATGGAGTTGTGGAGAGGATGAATATGACATTTATGGAGAGGGCTAGGAGTATGCTAAGTGGAGATGGCCTTGAACAAAGATTTTTGGTTGACACTATAGCCTCTAGATATTCTATATGGTATATATATATCCTACATTAGCACTTGTTTATAAGACACCCATAAAGGTGTGGTCAAGAAAGAAGACTTCATTAAGACATCTTAGAGTATTTAGTTTCAAGGCATATGCACATGTATCAAATGAGAAGAGTTTGAAGTTGGAGAACAAGGTAGTGATGTGTATCTTCATCGACTATGGTGTTGGTGTGAAAGGGTACAAGATTTGGGATCTAATGGTTGAGAAGATTCTCTACAATAGACTTGTATAATTTTTAGAGTTGAAACCTTCTTTTGTTTTTCTATAGCCAAAAAAAGAACAGAAATAAAAGGATGTAGTTCATGTTCCACCTTTAATTTGAAGAGAAATGAACTACATACACTTGCTAGACCTAATGTTGAGGAGAGCTCTAGAAGGTATAAAATTTCTAAAGAAGAAGAAAAGCCTTAGCCTCAATCATTAAGGATGTCTACACAAGTTAGGTGGTAATAAAAAAGGTTTGGTTATTCATTATTGGATTCTATTTGTATATTTTCTTGTATTACTAACCTAATGAACTTAGGAATATGAAAGACAATATGGGTATGAGTGATTCATATTCTTGGATGAAATCCATGTATGAAGAAATGGATGCATTGAAGAAAATAGTACATTGGATTTGGTACAAGTTTTCTAGGACTTAAAATCGTTGATTGTAAATGGGTGTTCAAGAAAAAATTTGGTCCTAATGGTAGTGTTGAGAAGCATAAAGAGTGATTAGTCATGAAGGTTTATTCATAGGTGGAGGGAATTAATTATGGTGAAATATTCTCTCCTATATCATAGATAACATCCATTCAGTTCTTGTTATCACATATTACAACTTATGAATTAGAAGTTGAGCAAATGGACATGAAGAAGACATTCCTTCATGGTGGTTTGGAGGAAGAAATTTATATGTCACAACAAGATCATTTTGTGGTAAAAGGTAAGGAAAACCTAGTTTGCAAGTTAAAGAATTCTCTATATGGTTTGAAATAGTCTCCTAAGATGTGGTACCAAAAGATTGATACCTATGTTTTGAGTTTGGGATTTAAGAGGTATAAATTTGATCATTGTGTTTATTATAAAATTGATAATGGTTTCATTCTCATAATCGAATTGTATGTAAATGATAGGTTTTTGGGAATGGTAAGGGTTTGATTTTTGAATTGAAGTCTTAGTTGTCATCATAGTTTGAGATGAAATATCTAGGTGTAACTAGGTACATTCTAGAAATGCAGATTAGAAGGGACAGAGCCAAAAAAATATTTGGTTAAGATAAAGTAAATATGTCAATTTAGTGTTGGGGAGATTCATCATGACAACTTGTAGACCATTGGTTGCTCCTCTTATGTAAGGGGAAAATTTATTTGTGGAGGATTTGAAAGGAAGAAAAGGTGCATAAAATGATTCCAACACTAATCTAAGTGGAGAGATAATACATGTATTCTTACAAATCTTAGAAATTATAGAAAGAGAAACACATTCAAATAACATGCATGAAAATTACTACCATAATGCATATATATACATGGGGAAAACCCTTTTGAGAGAAAAACTCACACTCCAAAAGCATAGTACTTTGTATTATCAATAAACGTGCGATTACAATACAATATCAACATCAAGCTTCTTAATATGAGTCTCCAACAATAAGTCTCTTAATTTGGATCAATTTCAGTAGCATTACATTGCTTGGAGAAAACATTAACTTCTTAACTATGAACAACACACCAATATATAGATTTTACAATGCATAAAGGAGTAAGCCCAAGATGCACATCCAAATCCATGTAGCATGAATTTGATAGTTATAATAATTTCCTTGATATGCATGATACCCACATGCATGCAAACTTATCGCATGTAAAGCATCATCATACAATTGTAAGATGATATGCCAAATATAACACCCTACTTTGCATGTAGAAAATTACTCAATATGTAGGTTCTTGCATGCATGCATGGGCGCTGACCTCTAATAATGGTTAGTTGTCATAGATTCCATCATAAGATGCTCTTACATCATCATATGTTAGTGTGTCATAATATTCTATCATAACCCATCATAAATCTATCATAAGTATACACATGGAACGAACATGACATAATTTTGAAGTTCACCAAGTGGGACGACTACATCCACATAAGTTGCATATATGTCATACAATCACCTCCAAGTAAAACTGTACCTAGTTGTGGGTCCCACTAAGTGACAAGACATTAGTAGACATAAAATAAATAAATTTAATTAATAAATTAATGCTAAGAAATGCAAAGGTTGAGACACCTTAATCCCATCAAGATTGTCAAAAATATCCTACCAAGATGGAGGACATGACCAAGGTACCTTAAATACAAGTGTTGTTGGTAGTTTGATGTATGCCATGGTTTGTATGAGGCTAGACATTTCCAAAAAAATGGAAGTCCTAAGCTTATTTATGGCTAATGCTTGATGGGTACATTGGGATGTGGTTAAGAGAGTGCTTAGATACTTGTGAGGTATGTTTGAGTATTCCCTATGTTTTCATGGTTATCCTACTAAACCTCGACATTCAATTTTTATTCGTGGATATGTGGATTCAAATTGGGTAGGTGACATTGATAGTAGAATATCCAGTAGTGGATATGTGTTCATGATGTTTAGTGGTGCTATCATTTGGATGAATAAGCAGTAAGTTGTAGTCTCTTTTTCTATGATAGAAGTAGAGTATATGACAACTACTCATGATTTTAAGAAAGCCCTTTGGATTAGGATATTTTGTTCTAATGTTGGTCTTGATGCAGGGATGATTACCATATGTTGTGGTAGTTAGAGTACCATCTTCTTAGGAAAGGATCCTACTTTCCTTACTAGAACAAAGTACATTGATATTTAGTTCCATTTTTTCTATGATATGGTGGAAGATGGGAACGTGAAATTGGAGAAAGTTGACACTTTGATGAATGTTGTTGATGCATTAACAATATGTGAGCACAAATAAGTCCAAATCATGTTCCAATTCTATGGTCCTCATGACCCCTAGCAATTTATTGTTGATTTTCTCTTGAAAGGTCTTCAAAAAGTGGGAGAATGTTGGGATAAGGTGTCTCAACATTTGCAAGCCATATAATTTTTTTTCTTGATTTATTATTTATTTTATTCTAATGCTTTATGCCTACTATGTTGTGTCACTTTTTAGGACCTACTGGGTGAGGTGGCATCCTACATGGAGGTGATATGTATGACATGCAAGCTATATTTCTAGAAATAGTCATTCAACTTGGTAGACCCTATTAGATGATATTTTGATGGATTTTGTCATAATTTGTAAGTGTTAAGTCTATGACAGATTATGACAAGTTGCTATGATAAGTTGTGGTAGTGTAAGAGTCAAGTTATGATAAACTATGATAGGTGGGATCCATACAATGGTGGTTCCTATGCATGTGAGGTGTTTTCATGCATGTAGGAGCATTACATGTGTGAGAGGTCCTATGCATGAGGAGATAGGTGTTGGAAATGGAGTGTGGGGTATTGAAATTAGCTTTGTGATTGTATTGTAACCTCTTTTGGATTGTATTGATAATACAAGGAGTTGTGCTTTTGGAGTGTGGGAATTTTGTCCCAATAGGGTTTTCCCCACGTAAATCTTGTGTTATGGTATATTTCTAATTTATATGTTTTATTTGTATTATTTGAATGTGCATTTGAATTTGTAAATTGATAAGGGTTTAAATAAAATTTTATAATATATCCCCCAGTTAGATTATTGTAGGAAGTTGCTTCCACTTACTTGAAGTTTCCTTTTAGTTACAAGTGCCTCTTATAGTTTTTTTATACTACATGATTATTTTGATTCAATAATTTGATGTTAAGAAAAAGGTACTACTTATTTTTATGAAAATAAGTAGTACGAATTTCCAACTAAATATAGGCTCATTAAATCACCCATTGACATCAATTAAACATGTCAAAACACCTAATTATATTTTAATTCATTTTCCACCTATGGTAATTTCTCAACACATAATAAATTTAGAATAATTATTTGAATACATTATCAACCCATTTGTAGAAAATAATTAAATAAAATAAATCATAAGAATTGGTAAAAATAAAATCACATTTACGAGTTTTCACGACTCAATAATTATTAAATATTTTTTTCAAATTTAGACTCACAAGGTTGCACAAGACAAAAATCATAGCTTGATTTCAAATGATATGGGATAAGTAACACAACATATTTCTTCAGATGATGATGGTGACAAGGATTGGTAGGAGATAGAGGTTGGGGTAGATTCAGTGGAAGTTCTCTCTTCTTCCAATTCAGATGAGGGTGGGAAAAAGAGGAGGAATGTGCCTCCAAAGAAAAAACCCCCCAAAAAGAAACCCAAAAAGGCTATTTCCTGGCTTGAAGGCTCCTAGACGGGTGAGCAGGGTGGTTGCAGTGTCTAGAGGCATGGAAGCATGGGTTGGCTCCTGGGGTTGTGGTCAACAAAGGGAAAGAAAAGTTAGTTGAGGATGGCTTCATGAAGAAGTTTGTTGACAGAGAGGAGATGGAGCATTCCCCTTTAACTAGCATGGCTAAGGGTTTGGTTGATGCTACCAACTTTAACCATCTCTTGGAGGATTTCTCATACCTTCATGCTAATAAGGAAGGGATTTATGATATTTTAGGGGTGGCAAGAGAGAGTGTGATGGGAATTTTTAGACCAAACAAGTGCTTCCTTTTGGAACTCAAAAAAGTCAATGTGAAGGTTTGAGGGTTGTAGGAGAAAGTTTCCAAGGATGATGATAATCTGGAGACTTTTGGTTCAAAGGGGTTAAAGTTAAAAATTATGAAAATTGAGGAAGCCATTAGTGCATGCTAAAAACTAACCATGTTCTCCACTTGAAGGATTTGGAAAGAAGACTCAAGAGATTAAATAAAGCATGTAGAAGTTCTTAAAGATTAGCTAGTGCTCAATTAAGAATAGTGCATAAACTTTAAAGATTCTCATTGAGAGGTGATCCCACAATACTGGTTTACAATTTTTGGCCAAAATGGACACTGAACTGAATTTTTCTAACTAAATCTTCACTTTCAGGCACCTATAGCGACTAAACTGTAAGAAATTTGAAGATGATGCAAACTAGTGATTTTTGAAGTTTTGTCTATAGATTCTAAATATATTTTTTTCAAAAATTTTGGAATTAGATTGCACTTCTTTCCATCTCCTTTGAAAACTAGTTTTTTTCAATAAACACCATTTTTAAGGAGTGATGCTTACCATATACAACATAAATTTTTTCCATGAAGGATAAAATTCTAATTTTTTGAATTTAGATTTATAACTATGATATCTAGTGCTTTCATTTGGTTTCATAGTGTTTTATTAAATATTTTTTCCTTAATCAAGTTTCAAGTTAAACCAATTACAATTCGACATAGGTGGACTATATACAACATAACTTTTTTTGTATGTATCAAAATTCTTTTTTTTTGTTGGATCAAGGACTTCAATATCTAGTGCACTAATATTTTTCAATTTTTTTTGGATAATATGCTATTTTTCCACATGTGCAGAACAAAGAGCTTGATTTTCGGTGAAAACCTACATTCACAAGAAATAAAAAATAAATATAATAATAAAATTAAATTTATTTAAAATTATACTTTTTGGGAAGCTTATAATAAGGACTACATACTTACCAAAAATAAATTATAAATGAATCCATTTGATCCCCCAAAAGGTAAATCAAAAGTGGTTTTTTATCAGCATTTTGATAAGGTGTAAAGGAGACTCCGTTATAGGTATGGTTTAAAACTAGCGGGATTCTATCCAAGGGGGTTTTATCTAAGGTGGTTCAATAAATAGAACTTCAATTGGAATCCTTTAAATGGAACTTTGCAAGGCTTAAATAATTATATTTTATAAAAATATAGATTTTAGCAAAAATCAAAATCTCTCAGAAATTGTAAACCAGTATTGTGGGATCACCCTAAGAAATTGAGGGAACTAAAAGAGGAACATATGGTTGATGGTTATAATAATCACAAGGATAAGTTTTCTAAATATAAAGGTAAGAGAAGTGTCCAGTAAGGTGAGAAAGGCCCTAGTACCCACACCCGAGGGAGTAAAAATAAGACCTTTGAAGAAGAAAATGAGGAACTATTAACCTTGGTCACTTAGCAGTATAACCAAGAGATGGAGATGGTTGATACCCTCAAGAATTTGAAATATTCTATTGGATATTTTGTTACTTTTAGTTAGTTGCATTTTTTTTTTTTGAGTTATTGTGGTTTGGCTACTGCTAGTCTGTGTTCATCTTTTGTAGCAGCATTTTGTAAGGTGGGGTTTCGAGTCCCTTTAAAAAACTTCTTTTCCTTTTAATAAAAAACACATAACCTATTTCTAAATTTGATTATCTCTAATTAATCACCACTAGGGAACCTTCTACTACATAGTCAAGGAAAAATTTAAGCATACTTGCCCTATGTAGAGTAACTAAAGTGCAATATACATATAGCCACCGAAAATATGATTTCAAAATCTACATCCAATTCAAACTAATCTACTTCACTAGCAAGATTAAGGTATACAAATAAATAATAAATAATCACATTATTGAACTCAATTACCATAGAAAAAAATATATATCATAATAAAAACATAGTCCAAAACAGTGTTAAGTCCAACCATATAATATTCAACACATGTACATATTCCTACACACTCAAGGAAGGGGATATAATTTTATAGTAGAGATCATAGATGAAGCAATATATAATGACTCACAAGTATGTGTAATATATCAAATAAATATCCATCCTATAATTACAAGACATTAAAATTAATTCAATATGACCTTTAATCTAATTATAAAAATATTAGGAAAAGACAAGTGCTAATGCATGAATGGGCACTATAGTATTATATATACTATAAATCAACATTTATATTAGTGAAAAAATGAGCATATCAATAAATATTATTTTTAGCATTGAACCTTGCTTCACAATCAAACTTCTCAAATCATTGCTACTCATATGATCTATTTTATACACCTAAATTAGACAATAGGACTAGCTTAACATTTATAGTTAGTACTTATTCACCCACCTTTGATAAATCATGAAATTTAAAACCATGTACAATAAAAATGATATGTTCTACCGTAGATAAAAAACCCTACTTTGGATAAGGCACTGAATACCCCCTTATTATAAATTAAATGTGTGTTTGTGTACTAAAACTATCATATTTTGTATCACTAGGTTCATGTCCTAAAGACACCTATCTAATACTCCTAATTAAATCCATCTCTTTTATAGTTTTCCTTAGAATCTACACCCAGAGCTTTATCTCCTCACTCTCTATCTTGGCTTTAACTTTCTTGTAAATATTATAATATATAATATTCTCAAAGCATTTTGTTTGGTAATTATAGCACAAATGAGATAAAAATTGCCATAATACTATCTTTGAGCTCTATATTCCTTATAATTCCCTTAATTTTTTCTTCAAAATAAATCATTATCATGGCCCATGAATGCAAAAATCTAATATGCACTATTTCTTTTAACCCCAAAAGACCTTCACAATTTACATATTAGTTAGTGAGGAGTCATTGATGATGTTTCTTAGCTTGTTATTTGAAATTAGAACCATCCTTAATGGTCCCACAACTTTTCATTACTTATGATAAAACAATAGACACCATGATAACTCAAAAAAAAACTCTCAAGCTACAACTTCTCTAACTTCAAACAAATGTTATATATCTAATAAATAATACCACTAGCATATTGCCTAAAAAATCATCATTTAGTTTTAACAAGCCACAAATGAATATAAGAGCAAAGCTTGCAAGGAGGTTACCAGTCCACCTCCAACCACTTCAAAACATGTTTACACAACATGCCACTATTGATAATCATTCTATACACTCCTCTTTGATGATATCATTAAGAGATATCCAATCATTTACCCCCATACCTTCTAATAAAGAGAAGACAATTTGAGAGGCACCATGATGCATTAATATATTTTTAGCCCTAGTCTTCTCCCTTAAGCAATGCGATATACTGCATGCCCTTTATTTCTCTTTCCATAAATGAATTTTTTTTATAATCAATTTTAATTACTAATTAGGCTAGTAATTATTTTTGAGAGTGTTGAAAATACATTTGCAAACCATACTCTATTACTATTTCCTTGAATGTAACTTTAATAATGACATGTATTCCTAGTATAAGAGTTGTCCATTTCACATAATTTTTGGTATTCTTTCCCAAAAACTATGAAACTCCAAGAATGAATCTAACTTAGAGTCTCTAATCACAAAACCTATACTAATAATCCTGGATCTCCTTTAGAGGCATCATTAAATTTGATTTTGACACATTTAATGGGGGTTTTCAACTTCTTTGTATTATATTTTTTTGTTATATCTATTAACCCTTGAATGCACAAAATCTAGGCATATTTTTCATGGGTGTGTGCAAGAAGTTGAGTCCATTTTTTGGCCAAAAAGTGGAAGTGTTTTCCCTGATTTTCAAAATTTGTCAAAATTGACCTAAAAATTTGAAGCACTTAAAGACTAAATCTTAAAAATATTTGGTAAAATAAAATGTAGTACTCAGATTCTAGTTTCCAAATATGTAATTTATTTTAATACCCAGATGACACAAATTAATTTTCAATAGGCATGTCTCAAAACCACTGTTTAAAAGTCACTTTTTTTTACCATACCATGCACGCGTACGTCATCCATATTTTGACCTAAATGATTATATTTTTCTTAATCCTTTTTGGAAATGATCTCTAACACATTGAAGAATGTTCATGATATTTTTTTGTAATTTTTTTTTAATATATTTTTTTGTTAATTTTTTACTGGCCATAATTGTTGTTTTGAAAATCCCACATGTACGTCATGCATAAGATGACATAAAATTATCATTTATTTATTTATTTTTTTCAAATTGAAAAGAATTGTTTGAATATTGTTCACGTATATATTTTTTTCAAAAAAATATTTTAATAAAAAGTTAGTAAAATAATAAAAAAACCTAATATTTCAAGTTTATGGACCAATTTCATCAAAAAATATTTGAAAAATAGAAAAAATAATTCGATTGGAAAAAAATTATATATTTGGAATCTACACAATCTCATAAAAAATGGGTTCTAATTTCATAAAATAATTCTAAAAGAAAACCCGCCAGCCATATTGAGATAGTCAATGTTTTCTCTCGATATTGTAATGACCTTGTACTTGTAGGTTCAAGGAGAAGGGTTGGGTTACCATAATTTTTCTAAGGCTAAATACAAATGAGAAACATGGATTTTTATTTTCAAACCTTTTAGAATGAGTACCAACTTTAAAATGGGTACCTACTCTTAAAAATGAATAGGTATCAATTTTAAAGTTGAAAAAATGACACTTCCACTAGAAAAATTTATAAACCTTTTTCCTCATTTTTAATGTTTTGAATCCATGAACATAAATTCTATTTGTTGAGAGGGGTTAGTGTGGATTTAGAGGGAGTCCACTTAAAAGTTTAGGTAATATATAAATTTCATAATTGAATTATTTTGTCCTATATTTTTTTCAAATCCATGGAGTTGAATTCTATTAATTAACAGAGGTTGGTGTGAAATAAGAAGTCCATTTTGAAATTGAGGTGTTAGTATATAATATTCATGATTGAACTCTATATCAATGCGATTTATGTAATATTTGATGAGCCTTACATCTTATTTCTATCTTTACAAATACTTTATTTATTGGTGGTTGAGTTCTCAAAAAAAGGGTATTAATTGCACATAACTTAAAACAAAAAAATTGTTAGAAATTGAATTTTTAAAAATGACAAGTTTAAAATATATTATTTATTAAAAAATTATGTGCATTTGGTTTTAGATTATAAATTATACATTATATTCTTTTGAAATTGTCAAGCACATCTTTAATTTGAAAAACTTAATATGACATTGATAATCATGTTTTGTGTGTTGAAACAAAAGAGTTGCATAAAATGTACAAATTCAAACTATTCAATGTGATAACAAAGAAATAATATTTTATTTTAATATAATAATATTTTATTTTATTTTTAAATGAAGGTGGCTAAGCCACAAAATTATATTAAAATAAGAAGGAATTACATATAGTTTGAGGGGAAGCAGAGAAGAGAGAAAATTCTGCCTATCCCCTAGTACTGAAAGAAAATAACAAAAGAGTTTTTCCAACAAAGGCAATTACAAGAGTGACCTTTTACAAGATCAATCTACCATCAAACTAAAGAGATCAAACCTAAAAATAGGGGAGAAACAACAAAAACATAGGAATAACTAATCAGTATGAAGAGAGCTTCCATTTAGACCTAGAAGCAAACAATGAAGCACCAAAAATAGAAAGATATAGCCATGTACATGCACTGTGAGGAGTGCTAGAAAATGACAAGAAACACATCCACCCTTCAGATCTTCCCATCAAAAAGCCTGCAAAGATCCAAAAAAGGACAAAAATATCCTTCCAAACTGCTAAGTCAGTTTTGTCACCAAAATTATAGCCAAAATTTGTAGAAAAAACAAGAATGAGAGAGAGCATTAAGATGTGCTTCCTTCTAATGAAGCTAAATCTGCATGAGGAGAAAAAAAAGGTTCCTTATGAGACTGAATAATAGCATGCTGAATGAGTAATTAGATTGCTTTATATAGCATGTAAATAGGATCACTAACCGCGTTACCATACTGTCAAGAAAGAGGTATCAAACGGACTTTGAATTCACTGTTACAATCATTTAAGAGGCCATAGGCCATGGAAGAAAGAAGTTTAGAGATTCTATAATCGGTGAGGAGGTGTTACCTACTTATAATGCCCCCCACTAGACAAGAACCATTCAAAATGTTGTACCTTTCAAGAGCAGATTGAAGAGAAGAAATTGGGCAAACATGGGGCAAGAGATAAGTGCTCGCAATGAACTTTTTGATTTCCACATCACTTAAAATATACATCAAGTTAGAAGAAAAACAAGAAGCTAACTCATATGGAAGAGGAGAAGAATGCATATCTAACCAGTGATAACCAAGGAAAATTTGAATGACATAAAAAAACTACTTACATTTGAAAACAAAAGCCCTTCGCAACCACTCTTCAATGCAAGTAATCTCCATTTTGACTTCCTGTGAGCACGGAGGGACAAGAACTTGGAAAATATTATCCATGGTGGTTGGCTTGTAACCAGAAGGCCAAAAAATTTGAAATGAAAGAGAAGAACAAAGAGAAGATATAGAGCATGGTGACTACCAAAATAACTCTTTGGTAAATAAACCTTCAATTGGAATAAAGATATTTAATGTGCCACAAGAAATGAGTACCAAGGAGGTCGAGCAAATGCCAAGTGTTAGTCTTGGGAAAGACAAAGGGAATCAAATTAATGAAACATTCTTCAAAAACATTTTGGTTCTGTCATCAAATGCCAATCAAAAATATAGATTTTGAATCCAAGATTGAGCTAACCAAAAATAGTAACCATTCCATATTTGGCCCCCAAAATCTAGACCGCCGTCAAAGAATAATGAGCTAATTCTGTAGATTGAAATCAATGCTGGGAGATATGAGGAGCTTGGAAGAATGTGACCATATGAACCTAGCGTCAGGGTGATAACGGAAATGTACTCGACCCAACAATAGAAAATGAAGTCACATGATATGAGTACACATCAATGACGCATGGGAGACTCCCAAAAACTGTTTTTATTACACAAAGCTATTGTCACCAAAGAACAAGATGATGAAAGATTTGAACCACTTATCCAAATAAGATGATCAAGACATCATTTAATGCAATAAAGATCTCCATATCATCTAAAATGATAAGCAATAAAGCTTTATCATATCAGATAAAGATACCCAAGTCTCAAATTAAAATAATGTTCTACCGAAAAGAGAAATAAAATTTCTCCAATTATAATTATCTTGACGAGTTAAAAAAAATTAAGTTGCATTCCTCAGGAGAAAATTCATGAGGAAAATTCTCATCAATTGCTTTATTTGCTAATGAATCAACCAACACATTAGATTCCCTGAAGTAATGTGAAATTGAATAATTTAGGAAATCATCAAGTTGCTTAAGGATAAAGTCAAGAATATATTTGAGGTGCCAAGCAGAGATGCAACGATTTTTAAGAGCTGAAATTGTTATCATAGAGTCTCCCTCTATAAAGAGGTGAGAAACTAAAAGAGTTTTTTCAAGTTTCAAACCAAGACTTAAAGCTCTAAATTCAACCACATTATTTGTACAATCAGGAATTTGCTCACAGACCGCTTTAATAAAATTTCCCTTTGAATCTATCGTTACAACAACAATCCTAGATCTTCTAGGATTTCCCCTGAAAGCTCCATCAAAGTTAAGTTTGATGAAGCCAGGGGGAGGAGGAGACGAAGAAGATGAGCTTCTCTTAGTAAGAAGAGTATTATTAGAAAGAGAACCTGCTTTAGGAATTTTGATAAGATTTCAAGTTTGCTTGATAAATGAATCCCAAATAGAAAAAAAATTGATAGAAGAATATTTTCGAAGGATTGCATCATTTGTGACTTCCAAAATAGAAATCTCAATCTTTTGAATAATCTAGGAAAAAGTAGAAACTTTCTTTTAGAAAATCCTATTATTTCTTTCTAGCCAGATGTTCCAGATCAAAATAGAAGGGCTAATCTCCTAGATAACTGAAAATGTCGATGAAGAGAATAATATCGACTAGGATAAGAAATGGTGATACAAAGAATTATGTAATGGGCTTGACCAACCGAGATTTCTTAATAGCCAAAACCAACATTCTTGAGAAAATTCATAGTTTAGAAGGAGATGATCAGTAGTTTCAAAAGACTTACCACACATTACACAAGGGAAAAGATTTGTAATTCCAAGCTTGTCCAATCTCATAGCAATTAGGATTATATCCTTAATTTCTAACCATGTGAAAGCACCTGCTTTGGGAAAAATGTATGGACCCCAACAAATACTCATTGAAATGGTAATTTTTTGATGAGTCTTAACTAGAGAAGAATAGCCATCTCTCACATTATATTGACTAGATTTAGCTTTGATCCAAATAATTTCATCTTGTTTATCTGATAGATAAACATGTCTCTTATCAAGCTCAGATTTTAGTGATGCTTTAATATGAGAGGGTACTTGCAGAAAACTAAAATCTCTCCATTTCCATATAAGATGGTTAGAAGGGTCAATTTCCATATAATCATGAACCTTGTAACCCTATTTAATTTTCAATTCAAATTCAATCTGACTCCAATTACCTATTAAACGAAGAGGCTTGTGACCATTCCATGCATCCTCCCAAAAAAGAGCCTTCTCCCCATTATTAATTTCCTAAGAAAGATGTGGAAGAAGGATAGATCTGCAAGAAGAAATAAAATTCTAGATTTTGGAACCTTTAGGAAGTTGTTTCTAAGTGAATATTCTCTCTATCTAGAGAATCTAGATATTTGTCTCATTAATTTAAACCATTTGGTCTCTGGATTGGTGTAAATTTTCCACACCAATTTAGCTCCTAAAGCTTGATTTTGAAGGAAAATATTTCTCAAACCAGCACCTCCAAACAACTTAGGTTCACAAATGATATCCCAAGCCACCAGGGGTAACTTCTCTTTACAAGTCAAATTCTCTGACCAAAGAAAATCTCTTAATTTTTTTTGAAGAATTATATATTTTCCCTTAGGCAGGCTTAAAACTAACATCAGATAAATAGCAAGTGCACAAAGGATCGATTTGAGCATTATCAGTTTACCCGCAAAAGAAAGCCACTTAGATTTCCAAAGAGAAATTCTGTTAGAAATTGAGGAAATCAAATTATCCCAAAACAATTATTTTTCTTTTCCTAAAAAGAAAGGAATTCCCAAATATTTGCAAGGAAGAGAGTCACTCCGAAAGCCCCAAAATTTGAGTAATTTCCTTTTTATGAGGGGGTCAACATTTATAAAGAAGATTTTTGATTTTGTAGGATTGCATTCTTGACCAGAGTAAGACAATAATCTGAAATGATCTTTTTCATAACCTTTGCTTCTACCATAGTAGCTTCACCCAATAATAAAGTATCATCCACAAACAAAGAATGGGAAATTGGCTGAGGAAAAGAATGAATAGAAATTCCTTTCCACACACGAGCATTTTTGGCTAAAATTATGGTTCTACTTAATCCTTTTGCTAATAAGATAAGTAAAGAACCTAGGAAAGGGGATCCCCTTGTCTTAAACCCTTGGTGGAAGAGAAAATATCATGGGGAGATCCATTAATCAAGATTGAGAACCTTTCCCCAGAGATAAAAGAGTGAATCCATTTACACCAAGACTGAGAGAAGCCAAATTTTCTAAGAATTTTCATAAGAAATTCCCAATTTACTTTATCATAAGCTTTTAGCATATCCAATTTTAATACCATTGCCGAAGAATTTTCATTTATTAATGAATGCAAAACCTCATGTGCAACGATTGCTCCCTCAAGTGTATCTTTACTAGGAACAGAGCCATCTTGTTCTTCAGAAATGATCAAAGGAAGGAGTACAGATAACCTAGAGGCTATTGCTTTGGTAAAAATCTTATAAATTGAATTACAAAGAGCAATAGGTCTGAAGTCATTAAAGGAAGAAGGGGTGCAATTTTTAGGAATGAGAGTAATAAACGTGGAGTTAAAATCCTTTAGGACATTTCTGTATCTTTGAGATTCTTCTAGAGCCAGAAGAACATCTAAGCCTACTATATCCCAACATTTTTGAAAGAAGAGAATTGTAAATCCATCTGGGCCTAGAGCTTTCTCATGTTCCATCGAGAAAACTACTTTCTTGACTTCTTCCAAAGAAAATTTAGCCATCAGCTTTTTATTTTGGTTCATGTTAAATAATTTTGGAACATTGTTCAAAAGAGCATTCTCCTCTTGGAAAGAGTGAGGAGCATCAGAAGAAAGAAGAGATCTGAAATAATTTATTGCCTCTTGAAGTCCAATTTCATTTTCCAAAGTAAGAATGGATCCTGAAGAAGAAGAGATAGAAAGAATTATGTTTGATTGTCTACAAAGTTTAGCTGAAGCATGAAAGAATTTTGTATTTTTATCTCCTTCTTTCAGCCAGGTTTCTCTGGATTTTTGTCTCCAATAGCATTCCTCTCTCGCAAGAATTTCTTCAAGCTCTACTTTAAGTTTTTTTCTTGATTGTATAAGGAATTATCCATTCCCTGTTTAATAATAGTTTCATATAGCACAAAAAGATCTGATTCAATATGAGACTTTTCCTTGAAAATATTTTTGAAGTGTATAGCCTTCCATTCCTTAATTTTGAACTTGATGTAAAATAACTTCTTGTTTAGTTGGAACATTCTGGTTCCTTAAAAAAATGGAGCATTAGACCACCAATTTTTGATTAAGTCCAAAAAATTGGGATCTCTAAACCACATTGCCTCCATTTTAAAAGGATGTTTAATGTTCCTTCAAGTATCAAAAAAAGAAAAGGAGATTGGAAAATGGTCAAAACTCAAAAAAGCATGAATGACTGAAAAGAAATCTACAAATGTAGCAAACCAATTTTTTGAAAGAAAAAATCGGTCAAGTTTTTCTGTAATTTGACAAAAGTCTTTCCTTCTATTTGTCCAAGTAAATGTTCCATTTTTGAAAGGACAATCATATAAGTTATTTGTAGAAATAAAACAGTTGAAATCTTCTATCATTGCTGACGGGGGAGTTATACCACCCAATTTTTTAGAAGAATTCCTGATGGCATTAAAGTCTCCTGCAATTATTTTTAAATGGATGGAATCAGATTCAATTCTTGATGAAAGTTGCTTCTAGATCTTCCTTTTACCAGCTAGAGAGCATGGGCCATAAAAATTATAGACTAAGAAGTGCATGTTAGTTTTAAGGCACCAAAAAAAGGCTTTTATCCAATTTTCCTTGATCTCAAACCAATCAATTTTTACATAAATCTTATTCCAAAGAGTGATTAGGCCTCCTAAAGCTCAAAGGCAGGAGCCACAATAAAATCCCAATTAGACCATGAACTAAAAGATTCCTTCAAAGATTGAAGAGAAAGCTTCATTTCCTGAAGCAGAATAATATATGACATGGATCCCAATAGATGGCGCTTAATTAAGCGTTTATTGTTAGGGGCATTTATGCCCCTAACATTCCAAGATAAAACTCTCATTGTGCTCAAGGAGAGACGTCCTCTCTCATCTTCTTATTGATTCTTCCTGAGGATTTAGACCCCGCAGTAGAATCACATTGCCAACATTTGAGGGAAGAGTTTAAACCAACCTGTTTCTTTGAAGAAGAACGAAGATTCATTTCTAGGGTAGATTGTAGACCTACAACAATTTCAAAATTTTTTTTCCTTGATGGATTTACAACCCCTCTTAGATCGAGGAGAAACTGAAGACTTAAATTCAGATTTTGTTCAAGAGAAATAGGAGGAGAAGATAGAAGATTCTTATGAATAGAAATTGAGGTAGGAGGAATGGAGGAATTAGACTCCTTAAAATTTAACTTTCTTTTAGAGGTAGACTGGGAAATTGGAGGAGAAAGAGTATTGGAATCCTTATCAAATTCACCTAGGTCTTCCTCTTCACCCAAAACTTCATCTGCTATTTCCTCTATTAGTTCTTTAGCTTCCTTTGTCATAGCTTCATCTACAATTTTCATCAAGTCCTCTTTTGGACCATTGAGGATATTTTCAAAATGTGAGATATTGTTTTTCATATGACCAGTATCCTTAAAAGGAAAGAGATAAGAATTTAGTTGATTATCAATCGAGGGGATAGCTACATCAAGTTGTTTATCTGCTGAAGATGTCATGGAATCAAGAACAAATTTACCATTATTTTGATTCCAATGAGAAACCTCAATATTAATTCTCGGTTCCATATGAGGAATTTCCTTAGAAGAAGAGGGCTTCGAGGAAGAATAGGGCTGTGAATTTTGGGGATGTTTTTTCAAATCAAAAATCTTGGATAAAGCTGAAAAAGCCGGATTATCAAACTTTTGAAAAATGTCTGAATTAGTTATAAGATTTGCCTCCTTCTAGGTTGCATTTTCCCATTTTATTTGTTGAATCCATTCACCTTTTATGGTTGAAAGTCAAATTTTAACAGGAAGAGAAGAAGTTGGTTTACTAATCAATGCCCACACTCTAATCGAGGGTTTTTGATTAATTATTAAATATTCACTTTTGAGGAAATCCCCAAAATGATTAACAATTTGTCTAATAGAAGAAGAATCAAGGTACTCGACTGGAAGAAATGGCAAAGAGAAGCACACTGGATGAGGGTTCAATTTTAAAGATTCCAAAGAAAGATTTGCTTTCCAATTTATTATACCCAAAAAAGAATTTCCAATCCAAAAAGGGCCTTTCCGCATTATTTTGCTCTTCACAGTAGGGTTTTTAAACAAAATAAAAAATGAAGATGCTGAAACCATAGAAAGATCAAAAAATTCATCCCAGTTTTTGCAAATCCAAGAACACAAAACAAATAAAGCTTTTTCTTCGCCCCATAATTGAATAAAGAAACCATTTTGTTCACAGTTTGTGTATTGCTTATCAATGGACAAAGGAATCGTAGGAACCGGTCTCCATTCCCGTTCCTTGCCGACTGAGGCCTCCATATTGTGCAGACCAGAATCAAACATGAAATTACCATTATTAATACCCATCATAGGAGAATTTTTCAATTTTTCAGAACTCATATTCATTTGTTCAGAAGACAAGGGTTTTTCCCCTTGTGAACGAGAGACATTCTCAACTTTGAGCTTATTTGAGCACCCAATGTTACTCTGTTTATAATCTTGAGTCTTTGCATGTTGATAGGCCTGATGATATGGAGAGCGACTAGAGAAGGAATGAGGAAATGAAGCATGCCTATGATCTTGATGATTGTGATCTTTATGTGCAATGAATTAGATTGATTTATGTCTCTTATAGAATTAGATTTTGATTACTATAATAATTTTAATGTAAGATTATTGCTAATTCTATTACTTTTATTTATCAGTGATATATGCCAAATTTGACTAAAATAACCACTTAAATGATTTTTTATATTTAAAAACAATAATAATATATTATATTAATAGATCTTCATGTGACTCTCACAACTATTAAGACAAGCACAGCTATTAAATCCGTTCACATATATATATTTTCTCCTTTGTAAACAAAGTACAAGAATTACAGCTATTGAAAGAATGGAAGAATTAAATGAACTCATTAGTTAATTATTAAAAATGAAAGATATTATTTAAAAAAAATGATTGTACGGTCAATGGTTTACTTTTAATTTTTATCCATATTTACAGCAATATTTTTACTTTATCTTTTATAAAACTTCTCCATTTAAATGCATTGCTACTGAGAAACAACAAGGCACTGAATTAAAATATGTATTTTCTCTTATAAGTGGAGGCGGCAAGCTATGAAACAGTCAAACTTACTATTTGGTTAAGTGACAACCATGAAGGATTCTGGTCAATTGATTATAAGTCAGAATCTGTTCCTCAGCCTTTTTTTTGGTCATTGTAGTAATGGTTTCCTTTTAGCTTTATATACAACGTATTCTAATGCTATTTTTCTACCTCCCATAAGAATATAATAATAAAGAAAGAAAAAATATCTATTATAGCCTGAGACGGTAGCTAACAAGACATAAAGGTATGGTCAACATGGTCGGTTAGTGGGCCTACTCAGCTCGACTTTATTTTTGTTTCAGAAGAGCCTTCACATTCATATCCGCTTACTTTGACAGGAAAGCTAGACTTTATTTTTGTTTCATTTGGAATGTAGTTGAAGAGACAGAAAAAAAGGGGCACTGAAATTTTAGATGCAATCTTATCTACTGTTAGTAAACCGATTTGTCACGTTGGTATTCCTGTACCCAAATATGAATACCATGATTTTCCTTACGAGGAATGCTTTTTTAACTATTCATGTACTGTCAATTGGTGGTAGGTGTGAATTAGTTTATTTTCTATATACAGTCAATAGCATGTGGTATGTAGTAATCCATGTCTCACAGACCAAATACAACGGCTCTACAACACCGACCTAGAACTGAAACCATTTTTAATTGGGAAAGATCAAAGTTAACAGGTGTAGAATCTCATGTTGTGGGTGATAAAATAGAAAAAACTAATTTTTATATTATAGAATTTTTTTTATCAAAATAAATACTTCAAGTTGTTTAGAACTGTCTTTGGAGGTGTCTATTAGGTAGGTGTCTTTGAATATCATAATTTAGGAAAAAAGAAGAGTGAGGTCCAATCGACATCTTGAATCAAAAGTTATGATTTCTAGAAGTTCACATAGGAAATGTAGGAACATTTTGGATACTTATTGACTAACTTATGATGTATTTTATGACACACCATAAGCATTTTTGGTTGAAGATAAAATAATTGAAATGGAATGCCTAACTTGGTCAATTGATTATAATGAGGTTATAACAAATGAAAGGAATAAGTTATTTTTAGCTTATGGACTCATCTTGAGATTTGGTCATTGAATTTTTAAAGCTTTAAGCACCACTTTTTGGATGGTTTTAAGTCATAGTTTTCTATTAACCATTTAATAGTTTCATGTATTGTATCTCCTATATATTACGTTCTTGAG
>VDFB02075321.1:397634642-397718787 GCA_007258455.2 Sequoia sempervirens
GATAAACTATGATAGGTGGGATCCATACAATGGTGGTGCCTATGCATGTGAGGTGTTTGCATGCATGTAGGAGCATTGCATGTGTGAGAGGTCCTATGCATGAGGAGATAGGTGTTGGAAATGGAGTGTGAGGTATTGAAATTAGCTTTGTGATTATATTGTAACCTCTTTTGGATTGTATTGATAATACAAAGAGTTGTTCTTTTGGAGTGTGGGGATTTTGTCCCAAAAGGGTTTTCCCCATGTAACCTTGTGTTATGGTATATTTCTAATTTATATGTTTTATTTATATTATTTGAATGTGCATTTGAATTTGTAACTGATAAGGGTTTAAAGAAAATTTTGTAATATCTCCCCCACTTAGATTAGTGTAGGAAGTTGCTTCCACTTACCTGAAGTTTCCTTTTAGTTACAAGTGCCTCTTATAGTTGTTTTATACTACATGATTATTTTGATTCAATAATTTGATGTTAAGAAAAAGGAAGTACTTATTTTTATGAAAATAAGTAGTATGAATTTCCAACTAAACATAGGCTCATTAAATCACCCATTGACATTAATTAAACATGTCAAAACACCTAATTATATTTTAATTCATTTTACACCTATGGTCATTTCTCAACACATAATAAATTTAGAATAATTATTTGAATACATTATCAACCCATTTGTAGAAAATAATTAAAATAAAATAAATCATAAGAATTGGTAAAAATAAAATCGCATTTACGAGTTTTGACATCACTCAAGAATTATTAAATATTTGTTTCAAATTTAGACTCACAAGGTTGCACAAGACACAAATCACAGCTTGATTTCAAATGATATGGGATAAGTAACACATAACATATTTCTTTAGATGATGATGGCGACAAGGATTGGTAGGAGACAGAGGTTGGGGTGGATTCGATGGAAGTTCTCTCTTCTTCCAATTCAGATGAGGGTGGGAAAAAGAGGAGGAATGTTCCTCCAAAGAAAACTCCCCCCAAAAAGAAACCCAAAAAGGCTATTTCCTGGCTTGAAGGCTCTCAAATGGGTGAGGAGGATGGTTGCAGTGTCTAGAGGCATGGAAGCATGGGTTGGCTCCTGGGGTTGTGGTCAACAAAGGGAAAGAAAAGTTAGTTGAGGATGGCTTCATGAAGAAGTTTGTTGACAAAGAGGAGATGGAGCATTCCCCTTTAACTATCATGGCCAAGGGTTTGGTTGATGCTACCAAATTTAACCCTCTCTTGGAGGATTTCTCATACCTTCATGTTGATAAAGAATGGATTTATGATATTTTAGGGGTGGCAAGAGAGAGTGTTATGGGAATTTTTAGACCAAAAAAGTGCTTCCTTTTTGAACTCAACAAAGTCAATGTGAAGGTTTGAGGGTTGTAGGAGAAAGTTTCCAAGGATGATGATAATATAGAGACTTTTGGTTCGAAGGAGTTAAAGTTAAAAATTATGAAAATTGAGGAAGTCATTAGCGCATGCTCAAAACTAACCATGATCTCCACTTGAAGGATTTGGAAAGAAGACTCAAGAGATTAAATAAAGCATGTAGAAGTTGTTAAATATTAGCTAGTTCTCAATTAAGAATAGTGCAAAAACTTTAAAGATTCTCATTGAGGGGTGATCCCACAATACTGGTTTACAATTTTTGGCCAAACTAGACACTAAACTGATTTTTTCTAACTAAATCTTCACTTTCGGGCACCTATAGCGGGTAAACTGTGAGGAATTTGAAGATGATGAAAACTAGTGATTTGTGAAATTTTGTCTATAGATTCTAAATATATTTTTTTCAAAATTTTGGAATCAAATTGTACTTCTTTCCATCCTTCCAAAATCCAAGGTTTTTTTTCTTTTAGTAAACACCATTTTTATGCGTGAGTGATGTCATCGTATACAACATAATTTTTTCCATGAAGGATGTAAAATTATAATATTTTCTAATTTAGATTTGTAACTATGATATCTAGTTAACTTTCATTTGGTTTCATAGTTTTTATTAAATATTTTTCCTTAATCAAGTTTCGGTTAAACCAATTACAATTCGCATATAGGGTGGACTCCAGAGCACAACATAACTTTTTTGTATGTACTGGAATTTTTTGTTGATCAAGGACTTCAATATCTAGTATCATTTTTAATTTTTTTTTTGATAATATGCTATTTTTCCAATACGTGTAGTAGAAATCAAAAGAGCTTTATTTTCGCTGAAAACCCACATCTCACAAGAAATAAAAAAATAAATATAATAATAGAAATTAAATTTATTTAAAAATTATACTTTTGGGAAGTGACCGCTATTGACTTACAAAAAATAAATTTTAAATGAATTCATTTGATCCCCCAAAAGGTAAATCAAAAGTGGTTTTTTATCAACATTTTGATAGGTGTAAAGGAGACTCCATTATAGGTATGGTTTAAAACTAGCGGGGTTCTGTCCAAGGGGGTTTTATATAAGGTGGTTCAATCAATCCCTCTTCAATTGGAATCCTTTAAATGGAAATTTTCAAGGATTAAATAATTATATTTTCTAAAAATATAGATTTTAGCAAAAAACAGGATCTCTCAGAAATTGTAAACCAGTATTATGGGATCACCCTGAGAAATTGAGGGAATTGAAAGAGGAACATATGGCTGATGGTTCTAATAAGCCCAAGGATAAGTTTCTAAATATAAAGGTAAGATAAGTGTGCAGTAAGGTGAGAAAGGCCCTAGTACCCACACCCAAGGGAGTAAAAATAAGATCTTTGAAGAAGAAAATGAGGAACTATTAACCTTGGTCACTTAGCAGTATAACCAAGAGATGGAGGTGGCTATTACCCTCAAGAATTTGAAATATTCTATTGGCTATTTTGTTACTTTTTCTTAGTTGCATTTTTTTTGTTTTTGAGTTATTGTGGTTTGGCTACTGCTAGTCTGTGTTCTCATCTTTTGTAGCAACATTTTGTAAGGTGGGGTTTTGAGTCCCTTTAAAAAACTGCTTTTCCTTTTAATAAAAAAACACATAACCTATTTCTAAATTTGATTATCTCTAATTAATCACCACTAGGGAACCTTCTCCTACATAGTCAAGGAAAAAATTAAGCATACTTTCCCTATGCAGAGTAACTAAAGCGCAATATACATATAGCCACCAAAAATATATTTCAAAATGCACATCCAATTAAAACTAATCTACTTCACTAGAAAGATTAAGGTATACAAATAAATAATAAATAATCACATTATTGAACTCAATTACCATAGAAAAAATTATATATCATAATAAAAAAAAAGTCCAAAACATTGTTGAGTCCAAAGCATATAATATTCCACACATGTACATATTCCTACACACTCAAGGAAGGGGATATAATTTTATAGTAGAGATCATAGATGAAGAAATATATAATGACTCACAAGTATGTGTAATATATCAAATAAATATCCATCCTATAATTACAAGACGTCAAAATTAATTCAAAATGACCTTTAATCTAATTATAAAAATATTAGGAAAAGACAAGTGCTAATGCATGGATGGGCACTATAGTATTAGTGACAACACGAGCATATCAATAAATATTATTTTTAGCATTGAACCTTGCTCCACAATCAAACTTCTCAAATCAGTGCTACTCATATGCTTTATTTTATACACCTAAATTAGACAATAGGGCTAGCTTAACATTCATAGTTAGTACTTATTCACCCACCTTTGATAAATCATAAAATTTAAAACCATGTACAATAAAAATGATATGTTCTACCCTAGATAAAAGACCCTACTTTGTATAAGGCACTGAATACCCCCTTATTATAAATTAAATGTGTGTTTGTGTACCAAAACTACCATATTTTGTATCACTAGGTTCGTGTCCTAAAGACACCTCTCTAATACTCCTAATTAAATCCATAACTCTTTTATAGTTGTCCTTAGAATCTACACCCAAAGCTTTATCTCCTCACTCTCTATCTTGGCTTTGACTTTCTTGTAAATATTATAAAATATAATATTCTCAAAGCATTTTGTCTGGCAATTATAGCAAAAATGAGATAAAAATTTCCATAATACTATCTTTGAGCTCTATATTCCTTATAATTCCCTTAATTTTTTCTTTAAAATAAATCATTATCATGGCCCATGAATGCAAAAATCTAATATGCACTATTTCCTTTAAACCCAAAAGACCTTCACAATTTACATATTAGTTAGTGAAGAGTCATTGATGATGTTTCTTAGCTTGTTATTTGAAATTAGAACCATCCTCAATGGTCCCACAACTTTGCGTTGCTTATGATAAAACAATAGATACAATGATAACTCAAAAAAAAACTCTCAAACCACAACTTCTCTAACTTCAAACAAATGTTATATATCTAATCAATAATACCACTAGGATATTGCCTAAAAACTCATCATTGAGTTTTAACAAGCCACAAATGAATATAAGAGAAAAGCTTGCAAGGAGGTTACCAATCCACCTCCAACCACTTCAAAATATGTTTACACAACATGCCACTATTGATAATCATTCTATACACCCCTGTTTGATAATATCATTAAGAGATATCCAATCATTTACCCCCATACCTTCTAATAAAGAGAAGACAATTTGAGAGGCACCATGATTCATTAATATATTTTTAGCCCTAGTCTTCTCCCTTAAACAATGTGATATATTGCATGCCCTTTGTTTCTCTTTCCATAAATTAATTTCTTCTATAATCAATTTTAATTACTAATTAGGCTAGTAACTATTGTTGAGAGTGTTGAAAATACATTTGCAAACCATACTCTATTACTATTTCCTTGAATGAAACTTTAATAATGACATGTATTCCTAGTATAAGGGCTGTCCATTTCACATAATTTTTGGTATTCTTTCCCAAAAACTATGAAACTCCAAGAATGAATCTAACTTAGAGTCTCTAATCACAAAATCTACAACTAATAATCTTGGATCTCCTTTAGAGGCATCATTAAATTTGATTTTGACACATTTAATGGGGGTTTTCAACTTCTTTGTATTATATTTTTTTGTTATATCTATTAACCCTTGAATGCACAAAATCTAGGCATATTTGTCATGGGTGTGTGCAAGAAGTTGAGTCCATTTTTTGGCCAAAAAGTGGAAGTGTTTTCCCTGATTTTCAAAATTTGTCAAAATTGACCTAAAAATTTGAAGCACTTAAAGACTAAATCTTAAAAATATTTGGTAAAATAAAATGTAGTACTCAGATTCTAGTTTCCAAATATGTAATTTATTTTAATACCCAGATGACACAAATTAATTTTCAATAGGCATGTCTCAAAACCACTGTTTAAAAGTCACTTTTTTTTACCATACCATGCACGCGTACGTCATCCATATTTTGACCTAAATGATTATATTTTTCTTAATCCTTTTTGGAAATGATCTCTAACACATTGAAGAATGTTCATGATATTTTTTTGTAATTTTTTTTTAATATATTTTTTTGTTAATTTTTTACTGGCCATAATTGTTGTTTTGAAAATCCCACATGTACGTCATGCATAAGATGACATAAAATTATCATTTATTTATTTATTTTTTTCAAATTGAAAAGAATTGTTTGAATATTGTTCACGTATATATTTTTTTCAAAAAAATATTTTAATAAAAAGTTAGTAAAATAATAAAAAAACCTAATATTTCAAGTTTATGGACCAATTTCATCAAAAAATATTTGAAAAATAGAAAAAATAATTCGATTGGAAAAAAATTATATATTTGGAATCTACACAATCTCATAAAAAATGGGTTCTAATTTCATAAAATAATTCTAAAAGAAAACCCGCCAGCCATATTGAGATAGTCAATGTTTTCTCTCGATATTGTAATGACCTTGTACTTGTAGGTTCAAGGAGAAGGGTTGGGTTACCATAATTTTTCTAAGGCTAAATACAAATGAGAAACATGGATTTTTATTTTCAAACCTTTTAGAATGAGTACCAACTTTAAAATGGGTACCTACTCTTAAAAATGAATAGGTATCAATTTTAAAGTTGAAAAAATGACACTTCCACTAGAAAAATTTATAAACCTTTTTCCTCATTTTTAATGTTTTGAATCCATGAACATAAATTCTATTTGTTGAGAGGGGTTAGTGTGGATTTAGAGGGAGTCCACTTAAAAGTTTAGGTAATATATAAATTTCATAATTGAATTATTTTGTCCTATATTTTTTTCAAATCCATGGAGTTGAATTCTATTAATTAACAGAGGTTGGTGTGAAATAAGAAGTCCATTTTGAAATTGAGGTGTTAGTATATAATATTCATGATTGAACTCTATATCAATGCGATTTATGTAATATTTGATGAGCCTTACATCTTATTTCTATCTTTACAAATACTTTATTTATTGGTGGTTGAGTTCTCAAAAAAAGGGTATTAATTGCACATAACTTAAAACAAAAAAATTGTTAGAAATTGAATTTTTAAAAATGACAAGTTTAAAATATATTATTTATTAAAAAATTATGTGCATTTGGTTTTAGATTATAAATTATACATTATATTCTTTTGAAATTGTCAAGCACATCTTTAATTTGAAAAACTTAATATGACATTGATAATCATGTTTTGTGTGTTGAAACAAAAGAGTTGCATAAAATGTACAAATTCAAACTATTCAATGTGATAACAAAGAAATAATATTTTATTTTAATATAATAATATTTTATTTTATTTTTAAATGAAGGTGGCTAAGCCACAAAATTATATTAAAATAAGAAGGAATTACATATAGTTTGAGGGGAAGCAGAGAAGAGAGAAAATTCTGCCTATCCCCTAGTACTGAAAGAAAATAACAAAAGAGTTTTTCCAACAAAGGCAATTACAAGAGTGACCTTTTACAAGATCAATCTACCATCAAACTAAAGAGATCAAACCTAAAAATAGGGGAGAAACAACAAAAACATAGGAATAACTAATCAGTATGAAGAGAGCTTCCATTTAGACCTAGAAGCAAACAATGAAGCACCAAAAATAGAAAGATATAGCCATGTACATGCACTGTGAGGAGTGCTAGAAAATGACAAGAAACACATCCACCCTTCAGATCTTCCCATCAAAAAGCCTGCAAAGATCCAAAAAAGGACAAAAATATCCTTCCAAACTGCTAAGTCAGTTTTGTCACCAAAATTATAGCCAAAATTTGTAGAAAAAACAAGAATGAGAGAGAGCATTAAGATGTGCTTCCTTCTAATGAAGCTAAATCTGCATGAGGAGAAAAAAAAGGTTCCTTATGAGACTGAATAATAGCATGCTGAATGAGTAATTAGATTGCTTTATATAGCATGTAAATAGGATCACTAACCGCGTTACCATACTGTCAAGAAAGAGGTATCAAACGGACTTTGAATTCACTGTTACAATCATTTAAGAGGCCATAGGCCATGGAAGAAAGAAGTTTAGAGATTCTATAATCGGTGAGGAGGTGTTACCTACTTATAATGCCCCCCACTAGACAAGAACCATTCAAAATGTTGTACCTTTCAAGAGCAGATTGAAGAGAAGAAATTGGGCAAACATGGGGCAAGAGATAAGTGCTCGCAATGAACTTTTTGATTTCCACATCACTTAAAATATACATCAAGTTAGAAGAAAAACAAGAAGCTAACTCATATGGAAGAGGAGAAGAATGCATATCTAACCAGTGATAACCAAGGAAAATTTGAATGACATAAAAAAACTACTTACATTTGAAAACAAAAGCCCTTCGCAACCACTCTTCAATGCAAGTAATCTCCATTTTGACTTCCTGTGAGCACGGAGGGACAAGAACTTGGAAAATATTATCCATGGTGGTTGGCTTGTAACCAGAAGGCCAAAAAATTTGAAATGAAAGAGAAGAACAAAGAGAAGATATAGAGCATGGTGACTACCAAAATAACTCTTTGGTAAATAAACCTTCAATTGGAATAAAGATATTTAATGTGCCACAAGAAATGAGTACCAAGGAGGTCGAGCAAATGCCAAGTGTTAGTCTTGGGAAAGACAAAGGGAATCAAATTAATGAAACATTCTTCAAAAACATTTTGGTTCTGTCATCAAATGCCAATCAAAAATATAGATTTTGAATCCAAGATTGAGCTAACCAAAAATAGTAACCATTCCATATTTGGCCCCCAAAATCTAGACCGCCGTCAAAGAATAATGAGCTAATTCTGTAGATTGAAATCAATGCTGGGAGATATGAGGAGCTTGGAAGAATGTGACCATATGAACCTAGCGTCAGGGTGATAACGGAAATGTACTCGACCCAACAATAGAAAATGAAGTCACATGATATGAGTACACATCAATGACGCATGGGAGACTCCCAAAAACTGTTTTTATTACACAAAGCTATTGTCACCAAAGAACAAGATGATGAAAGATTTGAACCACTTATCCAAATAAGATGATCAAGACATCATTTAATGCAATAAAGATCTCCATATCATCTAAAATGATAAGCAATAAAGCTTTATCATATCAGATAAAGATACCCAAGTCTCAAATTAAAATAATGTTCTACCGAAAAGAGAAATAAAATTTCTCCAATTATAATTATCTTGACGAGTTAAAAAAAATTAAGTTGCATTCCTCAGGAGAAAATTCATGAGGAAAATTCTCATCAATTGCTTTATTTGCTAATGAATCAACCAACACATTAGATTCCCTGAAGTAATGTGAAATTGAATAATTTAGGAAATCATCAAGTTGCTTAAGGATAAAGTCAAGAATATATTTGAGGTGCCAAGCAGAGATGCAACGATTTTTAAGAGCTGAAATTGTTATCATAGAGTCTCCCTCTATAAAGAGGTGAGAAACTAAAAGAGTTTTTTCAAGTTTCAAACCAAGACTTAAAGCTCTAAATTCAACCACATTATTTGTACAATCAGGAATTTGCTCACAGACCGCTTTAATAAAATTTCCCTTTGAATCTATCGTTACAACAACAATCCTAGATCTTCTAGGATTTCCCCTGAAAGCTCCATCAAAGTTAAGTTTGATGAAGCCAGGGGGAGGAGGAGACGAAGAAGATGAGCTTCTCTTAGTAAGAAGAGTATTATTAGAAAGAGAACCTGCTTTAGGAATTTTGATAAGATTTCAAGTTTGCTTGATAAATGAATCCCAAATAGAAAAAAAATTGATAGAAGAATATTTTCGAAGGATTGCATCATTTGTGACTTCCAAAATAGAAATCTCAATCTTTTGAATAATCTAGGAAAAAGTAGAAACTTTCTTTTAGAAAATCCTATTATTTCTTTCTAGCCAGATGTTCCAGATCAAAATAGAAGGGCTAATCTCCTAGATAACTGAAAATGTCGATGAAGAGAATAATATCGACTAGGATAAGAAATGGTGATACAAAGAATTATGTAATGGGCTTGACCAACCGAGATTTCTTAATAGCCAAAACCAACATTCTTGAGAAAATTCATAGTTTAGAAGGAGATGATCAGTAGTTTCAAAAGACTTACCACACATTACACAAGGGAAAAGATTTGTAATTCCAAGCTTGTCCAATCTCATAGCAATTAGGATTATATCCTTAATTTCTAACCATGTGAAAGCACCTGCTTTGGGAAAAATGTATGGACCCCAACAAATACTCATTGAAATGGTAATTTTTTGATGAGTCTTAACTAGAGAAGAATAGCCATCTCTCACATTATATTGACTAGATTTAGCTTTGATCCAAATAATTTCATCTTGTTTATCTGATAGATAAACATGTCTCTTATCAAGCTCAGATTTTAGTGATGCTTTAATATGAGAGGGTACTTGCAGAAAACTAAAATCTCTCCATTTCCATATAAGATGGTTAGAAGGGTCAATTTCCATATAATCATGAACCTTGTAACCCTATTTAATTTTCAATTCAAATTCAATCTGACTCCAATTACCTATTAAACGAAGAGGCTTGTGACCATTCCATGCATCCTCCCAAAAAAGAGCCTTCTCCCCATTATTAATTTCCTAAGAAAGATGTGGAAGAAGGATAGATCTGCAAGAAGAAATAAAATTCTAGATTTTGGAACCTTTAGGAAGTTGTTTCTAAGTGAATATTCTCTCTATCTAGAGAATCTAGATATTTGTCTCATTAATTTAAACCATTTGGTCTCTGGATTGGTGTAAATTTTCCACACCAATTTAGCTCCTAAAGCTTGATTTTGAAGGAAAATATTTCTCAAACCAGCACCTCCAAACAACTTAGGTTCACAAATGATATCCCAAGCCACCAGGGGTAACTTCTCTTTACAAGTCAAATTCTCTGACCAAAGAAAATCTCTTAATTTTTTTTGAAGAATTATATATTTTCCCTTAGGCAGGCTTAAAACTAACATCAGATAAATAGCAAGTGCACAAAGGATCGATTTGAGCATTATCAGTTTACCCGCAAAAGAAAGCCACTTAGATTTCCAAAGAGAAATTCTGTTAGAAATTGAGGAAATCAAATTATCCCAAAACAATTATTTTTCTTTTCCTAAAAAGAAAGGAATTCCCAAATATTTGCAAGGAAGAGAGTCACTCCGAAAGCCCCAAAATTTGAGTAATTTCCTTTTTATGAGGGGGTCAACATTTATAAAGAAGATTTTTGATTTTGTAGGATTGCATTCTTGACCAGAGTAAGACAATAATCTGAAATGATCTTTTTCATAACCTTTGCTTCTACCATAGTAGCTTCACCCAATAATAAAGTATCATCCACAAACAAAGAATGGGAAATTGGCTGAGGAAAAGAATGAATAGAAATTCCTTTCCACACACGAGCATTTTTGGCTAAAATTATGGTTCTACTTAATCCTTTTGCTAATAAGATAAGTAAAGAACCTAGGAAAGGGGATCCCCTTGTCTTAAACCCTTGGTGGAAGAGAAAATATCATGGGGAGATCCATTAATCAAGATTGAGAACCTTTCCCCAGAGATAAAAGAGTGAATCCATTTACACCAAGACTGAGAGAAGCCAAATTTTCTAAGAATTTTCATAAGAAATTCCCAATTTACTTTATCATAAGCTTTTAGCATATCCAATTTTAATACCATTGCCGAAGAATTTTCATTTATTAATGAATGCAAAACCTCATGTGCAACGATTGCTCCCTCAAGTGTATCTTTACTAGGAACAGAGCCATCTTGTTCTTCAGAAATGATCAAAGGAAGGAGTACAGATAACCTAGAGGCTATTGCTTTGGTAAAAATCTTATAAATTGAATTACAAAGAGCAATAGGTCTGAAGTCATTAAAGGAAGAAGGGGTGCAATTTTTAGGAATGAGAGTAATAAACGTGGAGTTAAAATCCTTTAGGACATTTCTGTATCTTTGAGATTCTTCTAGAGCCAGAAGAACATCTAAGCCTACTATATCCCAACATTTTTGAAAGAAGAGAATTGTAAATCCATCTGGGCCTAGAGCTTTCTCATGTTCCATCGAGAAAACTACTTTCTTGACTTCTTCCAAAGAAAATTTAGCCATCAGCTTTTTATTTTGGTTCATGTTAAATAATTTTGGAACATTGTTCAAAAGAGCATTCTCCTCTTGGAAAGAGTGAGGAGCATCAGAAGAAAGAAGAGATCTGAAATAATTTATTGCCTCTTGAAGTCCAATTTCATTTTCCAAAGTAAGAATGGATCCTGAAGAAGAAGAGATAGAAAGAATTATGTTTGATTGTCTACAAAGTTTAGCTGAAGCATGAAAGAATTTTGTATTTTTATCTCCTTCTTTCAGCCAGGTTTCTCTGGATTTTTGTCTCCAATAGCATTCCTCTCTCGCAAGAATTTCTTCAAGCTCTACTTTAAGTTTTTTTCTTGATTGTATAAGGAATTATCCATTCCCTGTTTAATAATAGTTTCATATAGCACAAAAAGATCTGATTCAATATGAGACTTTTCCTTGAAAATATTTTTGAAGTGTATAGCCTTCCATTCCTTAATTTTGAACTTGATGTAAAATAACTTCTTGTTTAGTTGGAACATTCTGGTTCCTTAAAAAAATGGAGCATTAGACCACCAATTTTTGATTAAGTCCAAAAAATTGGGATCTCTAAACCACATTGCCTCCATTTTAAAAGGATGTTTAATGTTCCTTCAAGTATCAAAAAAAGAAAAGGAGATTGGAAAATGGTCAAAACTCAAAAAAGCATGAATGACTGAAAAGAAATCTACAAATGTAGCAAACCAATTTTTTGAAAGAAAAAATCGGTCAAGTTTTTCTGTAATTTGACAAAAGTCTTTCCTTCTATTTGTCCAAGTAAATGTTCCATTTTTGAAAGGACAATCATATAAGTTATTTGTAGAAATAAAACAGTTGAAATCTTCTATCATTGCTGACGGGGGAGTTATACCACCCAATTTTTTAGAAGAATTCCTGATGGCATTAAAGTCTCCTGCAATTATTTTTAAATGGATGGAATCAGATTCAATTCTTGATGAAAGTTGCTTCTAGATCTTCCTTTTACCAGCTAGAGAGCATGGGCCATAAAAATTATAGACTAAGAAGTGCATGTTAGTTTTAAGGCACCAAAAAAAGGCTTTTATCCAATTTTCCTTGATCTCAAACCAATCAATTTTTACATAAATCTTATTCCAAAGAGTGATTAGGCCTCCTAAAGCTCAAAGGCAGGAGCCACAATAAAATCCCAATTAGACCATGAACTAAAAGATTCCTTCAAAGATTGAAGAGAAAGCTTCATTTCCTGAAGCAGAATAATATATGACATGGATCCCAATAGATGGCGCTTAATTAAGCGTTTATTGTTAGGGGCATTTATGCCCCTAACATTCCAAGATAAAACTCTCATTGTGCTCAAGGAGAGACGTCCTCTCTCATCTTCTTATTGATTCTTCCTGAGGATTTAGACCCCGCAGTAGAATCACATTGCCAACATTTGAGGGAAGAGTTTAAACCAACCTGTTTCTTTGAAGAAGAACGAAGATTCATTTCTAGGGTAGATTGTAGACCTACAACAATTTCAAAATTTTTTTTCCTTGATGGATTTACAACCCCTCTTAGATCGAGGAGAAACTGAAGACTTAAATTCAGATTTTGTTCAAGAGAAATAGGAGGAGAAGATAGAAGATTCTTATGAATAGAAATTGAGGTAGGAGGAATGGAGGAATTAGACTCCTTAAAATTTAACTTTCTTTTAGAGGTAGACTGGGAAATTGGAGGAGAAAGAGTATTGGAATCCTTATCAAATTCACCTAGGTCTTCCTCTTCACCCAAAACTTCATCTGCTATTTCCTCTATTAGTTCTTCAGCTTCCTTTGTCATAGCTTCATCTACAATTTTCATCAAGTCCTCTTTTGGACCATTGAGGATATTTTCAAAATGTGAGATATTGTTTTTCATATGACCAGTATCCTTAAAAGGAAAGAGATAAGAATTTAGTTGATTATCAATCGAGGGGATAGCTACATCAAGTTGTTTATCTGCTGAAGATGTCATGGAATCAAGAACAAATTTACCATTATTTTGATTCCAATGAGAAACCTCAATATTAATTCTCGGTTCCATATGAGGAATTTCCTTAGAAGAAGAGGGCTTCGAGGAAGAATAGGGCTGTGAATTTTGGGGATGTTTTTTCAAATCAAAAATCTTGGATAAAGCTGAAAAAGCCGGATTATCAAACTTTTGAAAAATGTCTGAATTAGTTATAAGATTTGCCTCCTTCTAGGTTGCATTTTCCCATTTTATTTGTTGAATCCATTCACCTTTTATGGTTGAAAGTCAAATTTTAACAGGAAGAGAAGAAGTTGGTTTACTAATCAATGCCCACACTCTAATCGAGGGTTTTTGATTAATTATTAAATATTCACTTTTGAGGAAATCCCCAAAATGATTAACAATTTGTCTAATAGAAGAAGAATCAAGGTACTCGACTGGAAGAAATGGCAAAGAGAAGCACACTGGATGAGGGTTCAATTTTAAAGATTCCAAAGAAAGATTTGCTTTCCAATTTATTATACCCAAAAAAGAATTTCCAATCCAAAAAGGGCCTTTCCGCATTATTTTGCTCTTCACAGTAGGGTTTTTAAACAAAATAAAAAATGAAGATGCTGAAACCATAGAAAGATCAAAAAATTCATCCCAGTTTTTGCAAATCCAAGAACACAAAACAAATAAAGCTTTTTCTTCGCCCCATAATTGAATAAAGAAACCATTTTGTTCACAGTTTGTGTATTGCTTATCAATGGACAAAGGAATCGTAGGAACCGGTCTCCATTCCCGTTCCTTGCCGACTGAGGCCTCCATATTGTGCAGACCAGAATCAAACATGAAATTACCATTATTAATACCCATCATAGGAGAATTTTTCAATTTTTCAGAACTCATATTCATTTGTTCAGAAGACAAGGGTTTTTCCCCTTGTGAACGAGAGACATTCTCAACTTTGAGCTTATTTGAGCACCCAATGTTACTCTGTTTATAATCTTGAGTCTTTGCATGTTGATAGGCCTGATGATATGGAGAGCGACTAGAGAAGGAATGAGGAAATGAAGCATGCCTATGATCTTGATGATTGTGATCTTTATGTGCAATGAATTAGATTGATTTATGTCTCTTATAGAATTAGATTTTGATTACTATAATAATTTTAATGTAAGATTATTGCTAATTCTATTACTTTTATTTATCAGTGATATATGCCAAATTTGACTAAAATAACCACTTAAATGATTTTTTATATTTAAAAACAATAATAATATATTATATTAATAGATCTTCATGTGACTCTCACAACTATTAAGACAAGCACAGCTATTAAATCCGTTCACATATATATATTTTCTCCTTTGTAAACAAAGTACAAGAATTACAGCTATTGAAAGAATGGAAGAATTAAATGAACTCATTAGTTAATTATTAAAAATGAAAGATATTATTTAAAAAAAATGATTGTACGGTCAATGGTTTACTTTTAATTTTTATCCATATTTACAGCAATATTTTTACTTTATCTTTTATAAAACTTCTCCATTTAAATGCATTGCTACTGAGAAACAACAAGGCACTGAATTAAAATATGTATTTTCTCTTATAAGTGGAGGCGGCAAGCTATGAAACAGTCAAACTTACTATTTGGTTAAGTGACAACCATGAAGGATTCTGGTCAATTGATTATAAGTCAGAATCTGTTCCTCAGCCTTTTTTTTGGTCATTGTAGTAATGGTTTCCTTTTAGCTTTATATACAACGTATTCTAATGCTATTTTTCTACCTCCCATAAGAATATAATAATAAAGAAAGAAAAAATATCTATTATAGCCTGAGACGGTAGCTAACAAGACATAAAGGTATGGTCAACATGGTCGGTTAGTGGGCCTACTCAGCTCGACTTTATTTTTGTTTCAGAAGAGCCTTCACATTCATATCCGCTTACTTTGACAGGAAAGCTAGACTTTATTTTTGTTTGATTTGGAATGTAGTTGAAGAGACAGAAAAAAAGGGGCACTGAAATTTTAGATGCAGTCTTATCTACTGTTAGTAAACCGATTTGTCACGTTGGTATTCCTGTGCCCAAATATGAATACCATGATTTTCCTTACGAGGAATGCTTTTTCAACTATTCATGTACTGTCAATTGGTGGTAGGTGTGAATTATGTCAATTTGTGGTAGGTGTGAATTATGATATTGCTATCAGGATTCAACCGTGTAGTTTCGAGTCAAACTCATTGACCCATGTTTCATGAGTAGTGGTTCACCAGAACCCATCTCTCATGATATCGAATGGTCCACTTAGCACTCATTGCATCTAGGTGATGCTCACAGAGGTGAAGCACTGGTCCGTCCCGGGAGGTCACCCATCCCGGTACTGCTCCAGCTCAAGCGTGCTTAACCAGGTGTGAATTAGTTTATTTTCTATATACAGTCAATAGCATGTGGTATGTAGTAATCCATGTCTCACAGACCAAATACAACGGCTCTACAACACCGAGCTAGAACTGAAACCATTTTTAATTGGGAAAGATCAAAGTTAACAGGTGTCGAATCTCATGTTGTGGGTGATAAAATAGAAAAAACTAATTTTTATATTATAGAATTTTTTTTATCAAAATAAATACTTCAAGTTGTTTAGAACTGTCTTTGGAGGTGTCTATTAGGTAGGTGTCTTTGAATATCATAATTTAGAAAAAAAGAAGAATGAGATCCAATCGATATTTTGAATCAAAAGTTATGATTTCTAGAAGTTCACATAGGAAATGTAAGAACATTTTGGATACTTATTGACTAACTTATGATGTATTTTATGACACACCATAAGCATTTTTGGTTAAAGATAAAATAATTGAAATGGAATGCCTAACTTGGTCAATTGATTATAATGAGGTTATAACAAATGAAAGGAATAAGTTATTTTTAGCTTATGGACTTATCTTGAGATTTGGTCATTGAATTTTTAAAGCTTTAAGCACCACTTTTTGGATGGTTTTAAGTCATAGTTTTCTATTAACCGTTTAATAGTTTCATGTATTGTATCTCCTATTTATTACATTCTTGAAATAGAGGTTGTGTAAAAGTTTTGTAGATATTGTTAATCTATCATAATTCCTTCAGATATCTGATATTGGTGATACTCCTATGAAGACTTGCTCTGCAAGTATATTGTAATTGTATTGTTTACTAAATACTATATTGGGCCACTTTAGAGTGAAAAATTTCTCTCCAAAAGTTTTCTCCACATACACCTATATTATATTATATTGTTTATTTTATGTTTATATATGTTTCTTCTTTTTGTTATTATTAAAATTTTAAATTTTGCATAAAACTCTTCTCAATATTTTAGTGTGGAAAACATTTCCACATACCTGACTTCCTTTCAAATGTTTAAGAAAAATAAATTAAATTGTAATGAGTAAATAATCTGTTTAAAATAAAGAGCTAGGTTGAAATTATTTGGAATAAATATATAAAATAAAATATGAAATTTAAATAACGAAATAAAAGTACCTAGTTGAAATCAAATGATGGAGTATATAGTGTAAGATGTGTGAAAATAAATTTTCAATGTGTAAAATTTTAAGGTTTGTATTCTAAAATCTAGAAAATTATTGTTTGTTATTCCATTTAGTTCTAAAATTGTGGAACTAAACCTAGTCCATGGATCTCAACTCTAGTATGTACAAACTTGAATTTTGATAATTTTGGTATCTATTTTTGGTTCACCTTGGTATCTATACTTTGTATTATCTAATTGACAGTGTTTAGGAGCACCTTTAAGGAGTTCTTGGAAAGAATTTATTCTCCTTTGGTCAAACCCCTAAGAAATTATTTTAACAATTTTTTAGAAATAATTGAAGTTAGTAGGCACTCATTCAATATGCCCTTGCTCTCGATGCAAGTGAATGATGCAATATTGATTCTTTAATTATACTCTTGTAGAATGCTTTGCCTAAACCTGCTCAAACATGGACAAAAAATCAAACATTAGTCCTCAAACTAGAGGAATGGAGGATTAGTGTTAGAAGTTAATTAATGATTAATTAACTTAGATGGAATTAGTTGATTGTGACATTTAATTTAAATGCTTGAATTTATTTAAATCAAATGAGAGAATATTTAATTAAATAAATTTGATTTATTTAATTAAATGAAGAACATTAGGATTTAATTAAATAAAGTTGATTTATTTAATCAAAGAGAGAACATTAGGATTTAATTAAATAAAGTTGTTTATTTAATCAAAGAAAGAACATTATGATTTAATTAAATAAAGTTGATTTATTTAATCAGAGATTTCTTAATAGCCAAAACCAACATTCTTAAGAAAATTCACAGTTTAGAAGGAGATGATCAGTAGTTTCAAAAGACTTATCACACATTACACAATGGAAAAGATTTGTAATTCCAAGCTTGTCCAATCTCATAGCAGTTAGGATTATATCCTTAATTGCTAACCATGCGAAAGCACCTGCTTTGGGAAAAATGTATGGACCCCAACAAAGACTCATTGAAATGGTAATTTTTTGATGAGTCTTAACTAGAGAAGAATAGCCATATCTCACATTATATTGACTAGATTTAGATTTGATCGAAATAATTTCATCATGTTTATCTGATAGATAAACATGTCTCTTATCAAGCTTAGATTTTAGTGATGCTTTAATATGAGAGGGTACTTGCAGAAAACTAAAATCTCTCCATTTCCATATAAGATGGTTAGAAGGGTCAATTTCAATATAATCATGAACCTTGTAACCCCATTTAATTTTCAATTCAAATTCAATCTGACTCCAATTACCTATTAAATGAAGAGGCTTGTGACCATTCCATGAATCCTCCCAAAAAAGAGCCTTCTCCCCATTATTTATTTCCCAAGAAAGGTGTGGAAGAAGGACAAATCTGCAAGAAGAAATAAAATTCCAGATTTTGGAACCTTTAGGAAGCTGTTTCTGAGTGAATATTCTTTCTCTATCCAGAGAATCTAGATATTTTTCTCATTAATTTAAACCATTTGGTCTCTGGATTGGTGTAAATTTTTCACACCAATTTAGCTCCTAAAGCTTGATTTTGAAGGAAAATATTTCTCAAACCAGTACCTCCAAACAACTTAGGTTCACAAATGATATCCCAAGCCACCAGGGGTAACTTCTTTTTACAAGTCAAATTCTCTGACCAAAGAAAATCTCTTAAATTTTTTTGAAGAATTATACCTTTGCCCTTAGGCAGGCTTAAAACTAACATCAGATAAATAGCAAGTGCACAATGGACTGATTTGAGCATTATCAGTTTACTCGCAAAAGAAAGCCACTTAGATTTCCAAAGAGAAATTCTGTTAGAAATTGAGGAAATCAAATTATCCCAAAACAAATGTTTTTCTTTTCCTGAAAAGAAAGGAATTCCCAAATATTTTCAAGGAAGAGAGTCACTTTGAAAGCCCCAAAATTTGAGTAATTTCCTTTTTATGAGGGGGTCACCATTTAAAAAGAAGATTTTTGATTTTGTAGGATTGCATTCTTGACCAGAGTAAGACAATAATCTGAAATGATCTTTTTCATAACCTTTGCTTCTACCATAGTAGCTTCACCCAATAATAAAGTATCATCCACAAACAATGAATGGGAAATTGGCTAAGGAAAATAATGAATATAAATTCCTTTCCACACATGAGCATTTTTGGCTAAAATTATGGTTCTACTTAATCATTTTGCTAATAAGATAAAGAAAGAACCTGGGAAAGGGGATCCCCTTGTCTTAAACCCTTGGTGGAAGAGAAAAAACCATGGGGATATCCATTAATCAAGATTGAGAACCTTTCCCCAGAGATAAAAGAGTGAATCCATTTACACCAAGACTGAGAGAAGCCAAATTTTCTAAGAATTTTCATAAGAAATTCCCAATTTACTTTATCATAAGCTTTTAGCATATCCAATTTTAAGACCATTGTCGAAGACTTTTCATTTATTATTGAGTGCAAAACCTCATGTGCAATGATTGCTCCCTTAGGTGTATCTTTACCAGGAACAGAGCCACCTTGTTCTTCAGAAATGATCAAAGGAAGTAGTATAGATAACCTAGAGGCTATTGCTTTGGTAAAAATCTTATAAATTGAATTACAAAGAGCAATAGGTCTGAAGCCATTAAAGGAAGAAGGGGTGGACTTTTTAGGAATGAGAGTAATAAACATGGAGTTAAAATCCTTTAGGACATTTCTGTATCTTTGAGATTCTTCTAGAGCCAGAAGAACATCTAAGCCTACTATATCCCATCATTTTTGAAAGAAGAGAATTGTAAATCCATCTGGGCCTAGAGCTTTCTCATGTTCCATCGAGAAAACTACTTTCTTGACTTCTTCCAAAGAAAATTTAGCCATCAGCTTTTTATTTTGGTTCATGTTAATTAATTTTGGAACATTGTTCAAAAGAGAATTCTCCTCCTGGAAAGAGTGATGAGCATTAGAAGAAAGAAGAGATTTGAAATAATTTACTGCCTCTTGAAGTCCAATTTAATTTTCCAAAGTAAGAATGGATCCCGAAGAAGAAAAGATAGAAAGAATTATGTTTGATTGTCTACAAAGTTTAGCTGAAGCATGAAAGAATTTTGTATTTTTATCTCCTTCTTTCAGCTAGGTTTCTCTGGATTTTTGTCTCCAATAGCATTCCTCTCTCGCAAGAATTTCTTCAAGCTCTGCTTTAAGTTTTTTTTCTTGATTGAACAAGAAATTATCCATTCCCTATTTAATAATAGTTTCATATATAACACAAAAAGATCTGATTCAATATGATACTTTTCCTTGAAAATATTTTTGAAGTGGATAGCCTTCCATTCCTTAATTTTGAACTTGATGTAAAATAACTTCTTGCTTAGTTAGAACATTCTGGTTCCTTTAAAAAATGGAGCATTAGACCACCAATTTTTGATTAAGTCCAAAAAATTGGGATCTCTAAACCACATTGCCTTCAAGTATTAGAAAAAGAATTTAGGAGATTGGAAAATGGTCAGAACCTGGAAGAGCATGAATGACCGAAAAGAAATCTACAAATGTAGCCAACCAATTTTTTGAAAGAAAAAATCGGTCAGTTTTTTTTGTAATTTGACAAAAGTCTTTCCTTCTATTTGTTCAAGTGAATGTTCCATTTTTGAAAGGACAATCATATAAGTTATTTGCAGAAATAAAACAGTTGAAATCTTCTATCATTGCTGACGGGGGAGTTATACCACCCAATTTCTCAGAAGAATTCCTAATGGCATTAAAGTCTCCTACAATTATTTTTAAATGGATGGAATTAGATTCAATGCTTGACGAAAGTTGCTTCCAGATCTGCCTTTTACCAGCTAGAGAGCATGGGCCATAAAAATTATAGAGTAAGAAGTGCATGTTAGTTTTAAGGCACTAAACAAAGGCTTTTATCCAATTTTCCTTGATCTCAAACCAATCAATTTTTACATAAATATTATTCCAAAGAGTGATTAGGCCTCCTAAAGCTCAAAGGTAGGAGCCGCAATAAAATCCCAATCAGACCATGAACTAAAAGATTCATTCAAAGATTGAAGAGAAAGCTTCATTTCCTGAAGCAGAATAATATCTAACATGGATCCCAATAGATGACGCTTAATTAAGCATTTCTTGTTAGGGGCATTTATGCCCCTAACATTCCAAGATAAAACTCTCATTTTGCTCTAGGAGAGACATCCTCTCTCGTCTTGTTATCGATTCTTCCTGAGGATTTAGAACCCACAGTAGAATCACACTGCCAACATTTGAGGGAAGAGTTTAAACCAACCTGTTTCTTTGAAGAAGAACAAAGATTCATTTCCAGGGTAGATTGTAGACCTGCAACAATTTCAAGATTTTTTTTTTCCTTGATGGATTTATGACCCCTCTTAGATCGAGGAGAAACTGAAGACTTAAATTTAGATTTTTTTCAAGAGAAATAGGAGGAGAAGATAGAAGATTCTTATCAATAGAAATTGAGGTAGGAGGAATGGAGGAATTAGACTCCTTAAAATTTAACTTTCTTTTAGAGGCAGACTGGGAAATTGGAGGAGAAAGAGTATTGGAATCCTTATCAAATTCACCTAGATCTTCCTCTTCACCCAGAACTTCATCTGCTATTTCCTCTATTAGTTCTTCATCTACCTTTGTCATAGCTTCATCTAAAATTTTCATCAAGTCTTCTTCTGGACCATTGAGGATATTTTCAAAATGTGAGATATTGTTTTTCATATGACTAGTATCCTTAAAAGGAAAGAGAGAAGAATTTAGTCGATTATCAATTGAGGGGATGGCTACATCAAGTTGTTTATCTACTGAAGATGTCATGGAATCAAGAAAAAAATTACCATTATTATGATTCCAATGAGAAACCTCAATATTAATTCCCGGTTCCATATGAGGAATTTCCTTAGAAGAGGGCTTTGAGGAAGAATAGGGTTGTGAATTTTGGGGATGTTTTTTTCAAATCAAAAATCTTGGATAAAGCTGAAAAAGCCGGATTATCAGACTTTTGAAAAATGTTTGAATCAGTTATAAGATTTGCCTCCTTCCAGGTTGCATTTTCCCATTTTATTTGTTGAATCCTTTCACCTTTTATGGTTGAAAGTTGAATTTTAATAGGAAGAGAAGAAGCTGGTTTACTAATCAATGCCCACACTCTAATCGAGGGTTTTCCATTAATTATTAAAAATTCACTTTTGAGGAAATCCCCAAAATGATTAACAATTTGTCTAATAAAAGAAGAATCAAGGTACTCGACTGGAAGAAATGGCAAAGAGAAGCACACTAGATGAGGGTTCAATTTTAAAGATTCCAAAGAAAGATTTTCTTTCTAGTCTATTATGCCCAAAAAATAATTTCCAATCCAAAAAGGGCCTTTCAGCATTATTTTGCTCTTCATAGTAGGGTTTTTAAACAAAATAAAAAATGAAGATGCTGAAACCACAGAAAGATCAAAAAATTCATACCAGTTTTTGCAAACCCAAGAATGCAGAATAGATAAAGCTTTTTCTTCGCCCCATAATTGAACAAAGAAACCATTTTGCTCACAGTCTGTGTATTGCTTATCAATGTACAAAGGAATTGTAGGAACCAATCTCCATTCTCGTTCCTTGCCGACCGAGGCCTCCATATTGTGCAGACCAGAATCAAACATGAAATTACCATTATTAAGACCCATCATAGGAGAATTTTTCAAATTTTCAGAACTCATATTCATTTGTTCAAAAGACAAGGGTTTTTCCCCTTATGAACGAGAGACGTTATGAACTTTGCGCTTATTTGAGCACCCAATGCTACTCTATTTATAATCATGAGTCTTTGCATGTTGATAGGACTGACAATATGGAGAGCGACTAGAGAAGGAATGAGGAAATGAAGCACGCCTATGATCTTGATGATTGTGATCTTTATGTGCAATGAATTAGATTGATTTATGTCTCTTATAGAATTAGATTTTGATTACTATAATAATTTTAATTGGAGATTATTGCTAATTCTATTACTTTTATTTATCAATAATATATGCCAAATTTGACTAAAATAACCACTTAAATGATATTTTATATTTAAAAACAATAATAATATATTATATTAATAGATCTTCATGTGACTCTCACAACTATTAAGACAAGCACAGCTATTAACTCCGTTCACATATATATATTTTCTCCTGTGTAAACAAAGTACAAGAATTACAGCTATTGAAAGAATGGAAGAATTAAATGAACTCATTAGTTAATTATTAAAAATGAAAGATATTATTTAAAAAAAATGATTGTACTGTCAATGGTTTACTTTTAATTTTGTATCCATATTTACAGCAATATTTTTACTTTATCTTTTATAAAACTTCTCCATTTAAATGCATTGCTAATGAGAAACAACAAGGCACTGAATTAAAATATGTATTTTCTCTTATAAGTGGAGGAAGCAAGCTATGAAACAGTCAAACTTACTATTTGGTGAAGTAACAACCATGAAGGATTCTGGTCAATTGATTATAAGTCAGAATCTGTTCCTCAGCCTTTTTATTGGGCATTGTAGTAATGGTTTCCTTTTAGCTTTATATACAACGTATTCTAATGCTATTTTTCTACCTCCCATAAGAATATAATAATAAAGAAAGAAAAAATATCTATTATAGCCTGAGACGGTAGCTAACAAGACATAAAGGTATGGTCAACATGGTCGGTTAGTGGGCCTACTCAGCTCGACTTTATTTTTGTTTCAGAAGAGCCTTCACATTCATATCCGCTTACTTTGACAGGAAAGCTAGACTTTATTTTTGTTTGATTTGGAATGTAGTTGAAGAGACAGAAAAAAAGGGGCACTGAAATTTTAGATGCAGTCTTATCTACTGTTAGTAAACCGATTTGTCACGTTGGTATTCCTGTGCCCAAATATGAATACCATGATTTTCCTTACGAGGAATGCTTTTTCAACTATTCATGTACTGTCAATTGGTGGTAGGTGTGAATTATGTCAATTGGTGGTAGGTGTGAATTATGATATTGCTATCAGGATTCAACCGTGTAGTTTCGAGTCAAACTCATTGACCCATGTTTCATGAGTAGTGGTTCACCAGAACCCATCTCTCATGATATCGAATGGTCCACTTAGCACTCATTGCATCTAGGTGATGCTCACAGAGGTGAAGCACTGGTCCGTCCCGGGAGGTCACCCATCCCGGTACTGCTCCAGCTCAAGCGTGCTTAACCAGGTGTGAATTAGTTTATTTTCTATATACAGTCAATAGCATGTGGTATGTAGTAATCCATGTCTCACAGACCAAATACAACGGCTCTACAACACCGAGCTAGAACTGAAACCATTTTTAATTGGGAAAGATCAAAGTTAACAGGTGTCGAATCTCATGTTGTGGGTGATAAAATAGAAAAAACTAATTTTTATATTATAGAATTTTTTTTATCAAAATAAATACTTCAAGTTGTTTAGAACTGTCTTTGGAGGTGTCTATTAGGTAGGTGTCTTTGAATATCATAATTTAGAAAAAAAGAAGAATGAGGTCCAATCAATATTTTGAATCAAAAGTTATGATTTCTAGAAGTTCACATAGGAAATGTAAGAACATTTTGGATACTTATTGACTAACTTATGATGTATTTTATGACACACCATAAGCATTTTTGGTTGAAGATAAAATAATTGAAATGGAATGCCTAACTTGGTCAATTGATTATAATGAGGGTATAACAAATGAAAGGAATAAGTTATTTTTAGCTTATGGACTCATCTTGAGATTTGGTCATTGAATTTTTAAAGCTTTAAGCACCACTTTTTGGATGGTTTTAAGTCATAGTTTTCTATTAACCATTTAATAGTTTCATGTATTGTATCTCCTATATATTACGTTCTTGAGATAGAGGTTGTGTAAGAGTTTTGTAGATATTGTTAATCTATCATAATTCCTTCATATATCTGATATTGGCGATACTCCTATGAAGATTTGCTCTGCAAGTGTATTGTAATTGTATTGTTTACTAAATACTATATTGGGCCACTTTACAGTGAAAAATTTCTCTCCAAAAAGTTTTCTACACATACACCTATATTATAGTATATTGTTTATTTTATGTTCATATATGTTTCTTCTTTATGTTATTATTAAAATTTTAAATTTTGCATAAAACTCTTCTCAATATTTTAGTGTGGAAAGCATTTCCACATACCTGACTTCCTTTCAAATGTTTAAGAAAAATAAATTAAATTGTAATGAGTAAATAATCTGTTTAAAATAAAGAGCTAGGTTGAAATTATTTGGAATAAATATATAAAATAAAATATGAAATTTAAATAATAAAATAAAAGTACCTAGTTGAAATCAAATGATGGAGTATATAGTGTAAGATGTGTGAAAATAAATTTTCAATGTGTAAAATTTTAAGGTTTGTATTCTAAAATCTAGAAAATTATTGTTTGTTATTCCATTTAGTTGTAAAATTGTGGAACTAAACCTAGTCCATGGATCTCAACTCTAGTATGTACAAACTTGAACTTTGATAATTTTGGTATCTATTTTTGGTTCACCTTGATATCTATACTTTGTATTATCTAATTGACAATGTTTAGGAGCACCTTTAAGGCGTTCTTGGAAATAATTTATTCTCCTTTGGTCAAACCCCTAAGAAATTATTTTAACAATTTTTTAGAAATAATTGAAGTTAGTAGGCACTCATTCAATATGCCCTTGCTATTGATGCAAGTGAATGATGCAATATTGATTCTTTAATTATACTCTTGTAGAATGCTTTGCCTAAACCTGCTCAAACATGGACAAAAAATCAAGCATTAGTCCTCAAACAAGTTTAAACCAAACATTCCCCATGAAATTCATTCAAACACAAGAACACAAAAACAAAGTGAATATCAAATGAAAGCTAATGAAATCTCATTCAAAATGCTCAAACTAGCATCCCATGGGGGAACTGGTGTTTCTTTGATGTGGAAAGAAGCCCTTTCCCAATTCCTTGATAAACTCGGTGATGATGATTGATTGATCCTTGAATTCAAAATGACTATAATAACCTTGCATAAAACTTGCGAATGATTGTGGATTCAAATGAGCATGATGATCTTACATGGATTGTGGATGAACTTGTGGATTCAAAATGCCTGAGATTGTGGATCCCAAATCAATAGAGAAGGCCTCTATTTATAATGAAGAAGGTTTGAAGAATGAAGAATAGGATGAATGTGGGATTAAAGAGGGACCAATGGCATTGTGCCACTTGTCAACATGCTAATAAAGGAGCGTGGAGAACATTTTGAACAATGTGCATGTTAAATGCATGTAGGCAAAATTTGAATTTGAAGAGGTGACTTGTGTAAGAGGAATTATGCCAAGTTGGCTCAAGGAGAGGACATGTAAGAGATTTTAATTCCAAATTGGAGGACAAAAGTCCTTTGGGAGGGAGATTTCAAATAGGTGGAATATTCCAAGAATATGCCACATGTGAATGAAAATAGAGTAATTAGTAAATCAAATAAATTGATTTACATGTGCAACTTACAAAAGCTAGAGGAATGGAGGATTAGTGTTAGAAGTTAATTAATGATTAATTAACTTAGATGGAATTAGTTGATTGTGACATTTAATTTAAATGCTTGAATTTATTTAAATCAAATGAGAGGATAATTAATTAAATAAATTTGATTTATTTAATTAAATGAAGAACATTAGGATTTAATTAAATAAAGTTGATTTATTTAATTAAATGAAGAACATTAGGATTTAATTAAATAAAGTTGATTTATTTAATCAAAGAGAGAACATTAAGATTTAATTAAATAAAGTTGATTTATTTAATCAAAGAAATAACATTAGGATTTAATTAAATAAAGTTGATTTATTTAATCAAATAAAGAACATTAGGATTTAATTAAATAAAGTTGATTTATTTAATTAAAGGAAGAACATTAGGATTTAATTAAATAGAGTTGATTTATTTAATTAAAGGAAGAACATTATGATTTAATTAAATAAAGTTGATTTATTTAATCAAAGAGGAATTTTGATGAATTGATTAAATAAAGATTATTCAATTAATTGGTTAGTAAAGAGATGTTCAAGGAAGAATTGAAGTTAGTCAATCAGGATCGAGTGCATGATATCAATCAGGACATTTCGAGTGTCTACATTTTGCCCCTCTTTGAAGTAATGTACCTGCTGCGTTGGTTCAAAGAATAACCTTGTTGAGATCAAAATTCAAAAAAATTCTAATATTTTCAAATGCCCCACTATTGCCCTAGCGAGAAGTACGCTGGTACACTGCCCCTTCGAGAGATCAGGCAAAAATTCCAATTTCTAAGGTCCATCTCGTGACAAAGAGGTTCAAGATGGGTGTATGGATGGTTATAATGATGATGCAAATGAGATGGTTTTAAGATTCTTAGAATAACCAATCTATATTATCCTAAACAACTGAAATGATGATGATGCATGTGAGATGGATAAGATGGATGATGTGTATGATATGGATGGTATGCGATATGCTGTCGATTTGTGGATGCAAGATGGATGCATTGGTGATGTTTGGTTGATCGTCATGATACCATGTTAGCGCAGAGAGAAGAAAGAAGAAATGAGATGATGAAAAGAGGATCCAACAAGTTCATGATCTACCGAGATTTTATTAGAAATAATGATGAGAGATGATGATGTATTGCTTATCAAGGATTGGGATTTTAAAAGAGCTTACTTACCTTATGTTTGATAACACACATAGGCACGATGCATCAAGGTATAAAGAACCAGGATGGCATTGTACCTAGTGTGATGGACTTTGACTCGACAATCAGATATGAGTATCTTTGTTCACACCTGACATACAAAAACCTTACTAGGATGTACTTCAAATATTTTGAACATATCGGACCAAAACACTGAAAGGAAAAACCTAACAATGTAATAATCAACAAGCTATCCAAAATAGCTTCCATTCATTCCTAGTAAAACAAGTATTCACCAAGGTTATATTACAAGAACATCCAACAAGCACAAAAAATGAGAGATAAAGATCAATGCCCCATTCCTTTCTCTCTAAATCCTTTTGATATATATCCTCGAGAGATTAGTAGAATGATCACAATAAGATAAATCAACAACAAAGATCAAGTAAACAAACAAGATAATGTTCTTCATACCACTAGCCAAGACTAAACTATGGTGATGCCTGATGTTGATGTCCATTGTAGGAAGGATGCATCCTAGGACATGATGATATCAAATGATTGTGAGATTGACTAGATGATAGGCTATTGATACGAAGAGTTTACCAACTTGTTTACCTACTAACCTAGACTTGAGACTTTTGACATTTGAGTTTTCACTTTTGAATTTGTTGAACTTGTTTCTGATTGTTTTACCAAAGGTTGGGGGTGACAATAATTTATTATGAGTGGATGTTTATTGCGGGTGAATGCAAAATGGGATGGATGAATTTTGCAAATATTTGAATGTTTTTGATGTTTTGAAATATTTTGAGGTTGTTTTTGGTATTTTCAAGATGTTTTACAAATGTTTTGATTTTTCAAATTTTCCAATGTTTTTGGTGTTTTATAAGATTTTATGAATGTTTTCAGATTTTGTGTCTCAGAGGCCCATCAATAATTTCCTTACCTACGTTTAAGCTTAGAGATGACATAGTTCAAATACCATATTTTTGACATTTTTCTGACATTTTGACTTGTTTTGGATTTTGATATGTTTTGAATGTTTTTGGGTTTTCGCATGGTTTTGATGATTTGGATATGGATATGTGTGATGATATCAATGCTCTATTTTGGGATTTTGTTGAAAACCAAGCCAAGGTTGATTAATCGGATCGATGGATTGATGATGATAACATCATTGAGGATACACAACAATGCAAGGATAGTGTTAAGCAACACAAGGATCAAGATATCCCAAGATGATGAGGGATTGATTGGATTCGATTGATCAAGATTGATGATGATAACATTGTTAAGGATACACAACAATTCAAGGATAGTGTTAAGCAACATGAGGACTGGGAAGGATATCCCGAGATGATGATGGACTGATTGGATTTGATTGATCAAGATTTGTGAAGCTTGGTTTGGAACAAAAGTTGGTTTTGGATGATTTGATGTGATGTTGAAGCATATATTAGATGCAATTGATATTGATTGTCTGGATTGATGTTTGATGAAAGATAAAGCTTGATAAAGAACATCTTCTAGTCAAAAAAATTCCATGGGCTAGTGATTTGGATTTTGGCTCACAAATGCTTGACCAATTTGATTTTACGTTTTCCAATGTTCGAATCACCACATAAGTTGGAGGATATAGATCAAGATTTATTCCTAAAGCAATATGTAAATATCTGCCCCCCAGTGTCTATCAATGTATGGAATGGCATGGGTGGATGCTTGGATAGGTATATGGATGGATGGATATGGATTATATTTAAAAGATAAGGTTTTCAAACAGAGGAATGCTCCATTGGATAATGCTTCATGGATCAGATAATGATGGGTAGGATAGGATCAATGAAAATAACTCATTTCAAGATGTCTACCATAAGAAAGTGCAAAGTGTGCACCAAACTTTATCAATATCACAATAATGTAGATAGATGGCAATGGGTTGGATAAATGGTTTATGAATGAATGGATTTATTATGGATGTAAGCTGGATGGAATACTGGATTTATTATGGATGGGATGAGATGCTTTCACCTGAACTAGTGCACGTAGATGCTTGATTCTACACATGATGCCTATTTTCCTAGTTTTCATCATGGTACCTGCCCAAAGTGCCACCATAGTGGTTTTTCACTAGAGGATGATTTTTTTCTTTACTATTTTCAATCATTTTTTTATTTTTTTTATTTTTCTAAAAGATTTTAAGCTCATGCTAAACCACCTAGTGGTGTCGATGTAGATGCTTCTATCATAATGTGCCATCGATATCCTGCTTGAAGAAGCTACTTTTCCAAGATACATACACTTGAATACAACTTTTGAGACTCCTGATCCACTTTGTTGATACCAGAGTTAACTCTGTCTTTATGCACACATCGCAATAGAGTGCCTTCTAAACCCTTATGATGAAGGGTTTCTACCAATACATGGTCAATGTGAGAATTGGATATCATGTGTGGAGGCGTGGATGGAGTGTGTTTAGGAATAAAAGATGGATTGGTTGATAGTTTGGGACCTTTCACTCTCCAAACTTGGGAAGATGAGCAATAATGGGTGAATACGAAAGTGTGAATGGAATTAGGACCAATTGTTTGATATACTTTGTACATCGCTTGGGAAGCTTGCTTTTTCCTTTGTGGACATCTTTGATGGATACTTTCCCCTTTTTTATTTTTCCCCATAGTTTCTTTGATTGATGGAGTTTGATAGGGATAATCTTTCTTTATATTATTCGATCTCCATGTGTATTTGATTTGTCCATTATGCTTCTTAGCTTCTTTTTCTTTGACAATGTTCTTTTTTCTTTGATTGAAATCTTTCTTTTGATGTTGGGCCCAATTCATGGATGGGGTGATGGGTGGATGAAGATTCATGATGTGGCTGGTTGTAGTATTGACATTGGTTTCACCATAAGGACTCTTCATGCTCCCTATGTTGATGCTTGCACTAGATAAAATTTCCCCCAATATTATAGAGGTATCACTAATATTTTGAGATCCCTTAATTGTTGACTAACCAAGACCTTGATGCTTAGGATTTCCAATAATCTACACTAGTTCTAGGATACCCTATTCATGTAGGCCTAATCCTCTGCCTTGATAATTCATCTGTTGAAACATTTTATTTACAATATGATATGATTTTCCTTGGAAACAAGGTGCTAATCCTTCTCTGCTTTGTTGTGGATCTTCAAAGGTGATAGCTTTTTTATTGATAAGATAGCTTTCCCTTAAAAAGGTAAGTCATCCAAGCTTATAAGTGATAGGATCCTCCATAAGTGGGATAACTTCTTGATTCATATCTCTGGCTTGATCTTGTGAAATATCATATTTTAATGCTTCTTCAAGAGGTTTTGATGATTCACTGTCCACGTAAAAGTCTTCCTCATGATTCATTTTTGATATTCCTTCATAGGATCTTTCTGATTCACAACTTCTGTAGAAGCCTTCTTCATGACCCATTTTTGATATGTCTCTAGATTTTTCTATATCTTGATCACATGTACAAATGTTAAGAGTAGGAGAATCTTGTTCCTTGTTAATGATATTAAGAGTATGAGACCCTTGTTTTGAATGAAGATCATCTACATGTCCATCCAAATAAATTATCTCATGGGTAGGTGGAGGAGTATGTGCTATATGGATATGATAATCTTGCATAGATAGGAGAGTGTCCATTCGATCATTGTAGTATCTTGGAGTTACAAATTCTTGATCTTGATTAATTTTGGAATTTCTTTTGACATGCTTTAGATCAAGTTCTTGACATGGGTCAGTTTCAAAGGATGGATTTCTTACAAATGGTTCTTGGATGTCTTTTTAGGCATAGGAAGTGGTTCAATATCCTCTCGATCTTTGAGTGAATTTGGATCAAGTGTTGAGTTGAGGATTTCTTCAATATCTATAACCATGAGGTCAAAGGGTGACAATATGCCTTGGAAAGGACCATTACTAGAATTTGGTGAAAGATGTTGATCATGATTTGGAATAAATTCTTGAGATATGTCCTCTAACTCATTAGGTGATGTAGAGACATTTTCAACAAGATCATTGGTCGATGGATCGTGGATTATAGGATCAAAAAATGTTAACACTCCTTTGAATAGATCATTGTTGGATATTATTGAGGGGTATTTATCATGGTCGAAAAGTGACTCTTGATGTATGTTGAGTTGATATTCAGATGAGGTAGAAATATCTTCAAGGTGCTCATTGATGGATAGATCTTTATCATTGTTTTCAACAATTTTGGTGGAGATATTGTCAATGCTATCACTAGTGGTTCAATCTTCATCGTTGTTCTTAATAGTTATTATTTTTTGATCAATAAGGTCTGCGATGAGATTTTTGAGTTGAATACAATTTGATGTTGTGTGTCCCTTTATTTTGTGAAAATCACAAAGGTGCTTCTCGTTATACCGTGGTGGTTTAACCTGAGGCTCTTCATAATTTTCATAAAAGGGGATTTTGATGAGATTTTATTGTACCAATTGTTACATGACTGATTTGATTGGTTCCTCAAGTGGTGTGTATTTTTGTTTGTTATCTTGTGAGATTTGTACTTTAAATTGACCTTGTGGATTTTGGAGATGTGGTGATTGATCTTCGAGATGTGGTCATCGAGATCGTTGTTGATTTTGTTGATCTTGATATCCAACCTCTTGACATTGTAGATATTATTCTTGATGTGGTTGTGGACACAACTCAATGCTTTGATGACATGGTTTAACCAATGGAAGAGTGTATTGATTTTGGGGTGGATATGTCTCTTGGCGCAATGAATCAACTATTTTGGTAAGTGTAGCAATTTGATCTCACAAAATTTGATCTTGATTTTGATCTTGACACCCTTGATATAGTTGATTTGGTTTTTGTTCAAGAAGATTTGGAATGTACACTTGTGGTGTTTATATGGGATCATGGAAAAATTGATTTTGGACAATGTTTTGATTTGGGATGATGCTTAGATTTGGCATTATAGGTTGAAATTGAACATTGTTGTGGTTGGGAATCACATTGCCTTGATTTAGGTAACTTTGATTTTGCATGGTTTACCTTGACTTGAATCAATAGATGGAGTTGTTAACATATTTTTTGGACTTTGAACAACATTTGTATGATTCACAAACATATCTATCCCAAATTTTACCAAGTGTGGATTTTAAATGTTCATGTTTGGTAAACTTGTCCTTGGTATATTCACATTTGGAATGTATGGATTTGGTGGGATAATGTTGTTTTGTTGAAGACTCATGCATTGATTGTTTGGTTGATAGATTTGTAACTTTTGAATTTGATTTAAATGTACCATAGGGAAGGTGTTCCAAAATTTAGATTGGGCATACTCACATTTGTTGTACCATTGAGGTTTGTAGGAGATAATGATCCCATGTATGGGTTGTATAAATGTGAGTTTTGATAATCAATCGACATTGTAAGGATTTGATAGTTTGGTTGATTTAGATTACTCATGATGTATGGATCAAGTTTATATTCCATGTTCTTCTTGTGTTGAGATCTAGTTTGGACCATAAAATAAGGATCAACTTTGAGGAATAAGGGATGGTGAACCTCTACTTCCTTAGGTTGGTCTAACTTTAGGTACAAAAAAGAAAACCTAAGATGTTAAGGATCAAAAGATGGTAATGAGATAAATGAAAAATGGATGATGTGAATGATTGAACTCTTTAAGAAGCCTTGAAGGAGATACTATACTTTAGGACTTTTGGATTTTTGACTTGGTAGTTGATTTGGTTTAGTTTGATTTGGATTTTATTATGAACTCATAAACTCCAAGAGGTTAGATTTTTTCTTGGAATAAAATTGTCCACAAGATGATAATTTAACTAAGTGTATGAAGAAGGATGCATCCACAAACACTTAGTCAAATAGGATAATTTTGATTTTATTTAAAGGATTTTCCAAAAGTCTAGTATGAAGGATTTTTTCCAAGATTTCTAAGAGTTGTTTGTGAGATGGGTTTTGATTGATGTTTTGAAATGGATGAAAGTGTTGATTTTGGTCCTAAGTGAACTTAGAGAGACTTTTATTTACAAGACCTAGGTACTGAAGAACATGCTATACTTTCAAGGACTTTTCAACCAAGAAGTGGTTCAAATTGAGCATACATATCTAGATTGTTCAAAGGGATGAGTCTATAAAACCTTGTGAACTTCTTGCTTATGTTGAGATGTTGTTTTCAGTTGCACTTGCTAATGTACTTCTTGATGTCTTTTTGAGTATGACTCCTAAATTTGGAACTTTTGCACAAAGACTTTTGTTTTGGGATTTTGATCTTTTTGGAAATCTTGAGAGAAAGCTCATGTGTGGGGTCCAATTTTTATTTTATCTTTCTTAATGAGTTATTTTTACCACAAACACTCTCTTGCTTAGCTTTTCAAACTATATGTCTATGTCTCAATTTATTTTCATCCCACAAGGTCCATTATGTGGAAATCAAGAAAATCAAGGAAATAGTTCCCTAATGTTGACTTTAGAGAGAAAATTGAGATATAAACCCAAATACTTAGAAGCCTCTAAGGATGAAATCCCTAGGGACAAGCAGTAGCACTTGGATTTTTCAAAGGTATTTGCTCCTTCTAAAGGTTTGAAATTTGATGTCCTTGTTGAATTTTTGTTTTCAATATTTTGGATCAAAAAAATGTGTTTCACTAACTCAAAGATTGCACAACCCTAGGATGGAGTAGAAAAAATTTCTCAAATTCCCACTTGGATAAATCCAGCTGCACTTATTCAGAGTGGATGATTAGAATCTTGACCACACTAGCTCTCCTCCGTGGTACTCACTTCTGCAGGTTAGCCAAATTTCAATTCTCATGAATCTCCCATGACAAACTTTCCATCTCTACAAAGAATCGCAAGTATGTGGGATGGATCTGGAGGTCTGACCTCCTGACGCCAACAAATATTGGGATTTTGGATTCTAAACAAAGGTTCATAGTAAGGGTATCTAGTTTAGGGGGTGCAATGATAAAATCCTTGTGAGAGATCTCCCAACCCTTAGAATAAGGGCTTTATGCATCATAAAGACACTGGGGGAGAGTTATCATGCATCGCTTCCCATTGTTTACGATTTTCATTGCAACCACAAATTTATATAGCAATTTGGAAGAGCTTTGATTATGCTCATTACCGCTTGGGTCGTTCCCTTGGGTTGAGTACTTTTTCCAACCAAGGCAGGCCTTCTAAAGGTAAACAAAAGCGAGTAAGTACATCCATAGTTTGATCAATCTTTGTTTGTGTGAACAAAGAGAGAACACAAGTAATATACTTGTCTCACACTAGAAAGATTTGTTCAATTTTTTAAGAGCCCAAATTTGAAATGTGGAGGCAATATTTTAGACAACCTAATATCACCAAAATACTTTTGATTCTCAAGATCACCGTGAAGTGCGAGAGAAGTGCATACACATTTCAATGGTATTAGTTTGGAAAAAATATTACAAAAAAAGATAAACAAATGTTCATTTTAAATCCTCAAAGACAATAGTGAGTTCTTTTTATAGCACCAAAATCAAGTGTTTGAAGTTGCTTGTTCAATTTTTAAAACCCAAAATCAAATCTAGTGAGTTTCTAAGGTTCTTTTTAACCAACTTTGAGAAAAAGGAAAGCTTTTGTATTGTTATTTTTGAAACCCAAATGAAATGTAGTTAAGTTCTAAAGTTGAAGATAACAATATCCAATGATAGGATTATAAATGTTCCCAAAGTGTTTAAAAATACTTGTTACAACTGTGAAATAGTGTCATAAGAGAAACCTTCTTGTTTTCTTCTTTTCCTAGATAATGGATATCAAATGATTTTTCTTTCACTTCAATGCTCTATGCTCCTCTTAAAACCTAGAAACCATACTCAAAATGTTAGATGAGATCAAGAAACAAGAAGATATAAGGTTTAGACAAATAATTAAGCATAAAAACCCTAAAATTTAGACCATGTTACAATGTGTTTTGACTTTAGGTGTAAAATTAAAAAATTATCTCTATGAAAATTGAGAAAAACCTACACCATTGCATAGCTTATAAAATTTCAACCCATTTAAAAAAAAAAAGCTTTGAAAAATACCTCTGTATGACCAAGATATGGCCATTTTAAGATTGACTATAAAAGTGCTAAAATAGAGAGAATATGCGCTAAAATATCCTATATATGTGCCAAAAAAGGAGGTAAATGTGTTGGTATGGGCTATGGATGCACTATAATAGGGCTTTGATGTGCCAAAAGTCACCACTAATGTGCTGAAACAAACATTGGATGTGCTACACCGGAATTCATGAATAGAAAAACAACAGAATTGACCAAAACAATGTGTTGATTTTGAGACTTGCCCTCCTTCTAGCACCAAATGTAGAATGATTTTCCTAAACCTTCTCAAACATGGAAAAACAAGCAAACATTGGTCCTCAAACAAGTTTAAACTAAACATTCCCCATGAAATTCATCCAAACACAAGAACACGAAAACAAAGTGAAATATCAAATGAAAGCTAATGAAATCTCAATGTAATTAGATTTCCACAATCCATATGAATTTGAATCTATTGCTTCTGGATTTGAATCTCATTCAAAATGATCAAACCAACATCCCATGGGGGAATTGGTGCTTCTTTGATGTGGAAAGAAGCCCTTTCCCAATTCCTTGATAAGCTTGATGATGATTGATTGATCCTTGAATTTCAAATGACTATAATAACCTTGCATTAAACTTGTGAATGATTGTGGATTCAAATGAGCATGATGATCTTACATGGATTGTGGGTGAACTTGTGGATTCAAAATGCCTAAGATTGTGGATCCCAAATAAATGACTATAATAACCTTGCATAAAACTTGTGAATGATTGTGGATTCAAATGAGCATGATGATCTTACATGGATTGTGGGTGAACTTGTGGATCCAAAATCAATAGAGAAGGCCTTTATTTATAATGAAGAAGGTTTGAAGAATGAAGAATAGGATGAATGTGGGATTAAAGAGGGGCCAATGGAATTGTGCCACTTGTCAACATGCTAATGAAGGAGAGTGGAGCACATTTTGAACAATGTGCACGTTAAATGCATGTAGGAAAAAATTTAATTTGAAGAGGTGACTTGTGTAAGAGGTGTAAGAGGAATTAATGCCAAGTTGGCTCAAGGAGAGGACATGTAAGAGCTTTTAATGCCAAGTTGGAGGACAAAAGTCCTTTGGGAGGGAGAGTTCAAATAGGTGGAATATTCCAAGAATATGCCACATTTGAATGAAAATAAAGGAATTAGTAAATCAAATAAATTGATTTACATGTGCAACTTGTGAAAGCTAGAGGAATGGAGGATTAGTGTTAGAAGTTAATTAATGGTTAATTAAATTAGATGGAAAAAGTTGATTGTGACATTTAATTTAAATGCTTGAATTTATTTAAATCAAATGAGAGGATATTTAATTAAATAAATCTGATTTATTTAATTAAATGAAGAACATTAGGATTTAATTAAATAAAGTTGATTTATTTAATCAAAGAGAAAACATTAGGATTTAATTAAATAAATTTGATTTATTTAATTAAAGGAAGAACATTAGGATTTAGTTAAATAAAGTTGATTCATTTAATTAGAGGAAGAACATTATGATTTAATTAAATAAAGTTGATTTATTTAATTAAAAGTGGAAACAATAGGATTTAATTAAATAAAGTTGATTTATTTAATAAAAGATGAATTTTGATGAATTAATTGAATAAAAAATATTCATTAATTGGTTAGTAAAGAGATGATCAAGGAAGAATCAAAGTTAGTCAATCAGGATAGAGTGCATGCTATCAATCAGGACATTTCGAGTGTCTACATCTCTATGTGGTGATGCTAGTTAGAAGTAAGAGCTCTTGATTGATATCCAAGCTTTAGATGTTTTCAAATGAATTAGGGTTAGTCGTTAAATATAATTAAAAATGGCACAAATGAAACATTTCACCATTAGGTTGGCACACAATAAACAATTAGAAAATGGGTTAGCCCACTCTCAAATTTTCAAACTTGAATTTTAAAATTTTGGGTTATTTTTACAAATTATGGAATTGATTTGGGCTAATACCACAAACTATGGGTTTTAGACCTAAGTGAAGAATGGATAAAAAAAAGATAAGGATCAATCCTTAGGAGTGAGTGTAGATGGAATCAATTTAGGCTTAGGTGATGTGTCAAATTTTATAGATAAATAATGAAAATTACAATGGTCATTGTATAAATGATAACCAAGTGAAAGTGAACACAAAACAACAGAGAAAAGTGCTATGCAATTCTCACCATATTGTAATTTTGAAAAATAAAATATTATAAAATATTAAGAGATTAAGGAGGGTTACACATGGGGCGGGGGGCCTAGCTCGATTGGCTAAAGCATCCTGTTGCAAGAAAGAGGTCACGAGGTCTAGTCTTCCCCCAAACCCATGGTACCAGAGGGCATGTCGCGCCAATGCCACCAGTCACGTGAAATATTTTTACCAAGCGCACTATAGTTTATAGGGGGATGGATACCCGACCGATTCCTGCAGTCTAAAAAAAAAAAGGAGGGTTACACATGTCAATGCATGTATTTAATGCTACCGACTAAGATGAATATTCCTCATCCAAAACACCTTATTCTAAAAGAAAATTAAATTCTCCGATAAAATTTGATAACCCCAAGTCTTTATTTTTTAGGTCTTGACATGTGGATACCTCAATTGTTCATTGTGAAGATATTTCCACAAAGGAAATTACATAATGAATTTTGGAAATAAATTTTAAATTTGTAATATAAAATGATTTATGCATTCAAACCGTAAATAAGTGTTCCATGGTTTACAACCTACTTATATCAAATCTTATTGAAACACTTTAAACCTTTGATCTTCTATTTTAATCATGTAATTTTGAATTTCAATTTTGATTATAAAAGAAATAGAAAACGAAAAAGGTTACTAAGAAGGTTAAGAGATCCTAGATTTGAAAGTTCATTAGAATTATTGGATGAATAAGTAAATATATGCCTACTTAAACTATCTATCACATCCCTCCCAGATGTGTCCAAGGTGGATTAAAGAAATAATAAAAAAATAAAGAAAAGTGTAAATTCAATGCATTCAATTTAATAAGGAATGGGATACATTATGGGCCTGTTGGGTGGGAATTAATCGTGAGAGGACAAGAGGGAGGCACATGCTTGACTAAGAGGTCATGCCATTAATAAGCATAACATGGATGAAACAAAACTAGTATTTGTACCATTAATAAGCATGACATGGATGAAACAAAACTAGTATTCTTGTCATTAATAAGTATGGAATTCTTGTCCATGGACGGTGAAATTGAGTAGGTTGTGTGGAAATGAGAGGAATTTCTAGAATATTTTAAGCCCCCATGACCCATTTCTATAGATTCAACATCTGTTAAATTGGAAGGTGAAAAAAAGATGTGAGGAAAAGAGGCACTGGAGATTCTTTTAACTCCACAACTTCTTTAGTTGGAAACAAACATAGTTTTGGATAGAGAAACATCAAACACAAATAGTAGGAGGTGCATAGAGGAGAGGAAAAAGAATCAGGAGGGGAAAGGGCATACAAAGGGGATAAAATAGATTCATTGAAAAAACCTTAGAAACATTCAAGCTTTGTTTGGAAGGGAAGGAAATCACATAGGAAGAGTATAGGGAAGAGTAAGGCATGTGGAGAGGAGAGTAGAAGTGAGGGATGTGGGAAAGATACAAAGGGTAGGTATGGAGGCATGGGAATTTGGTAGAGGAAGAGAAATTATAGCTATGAATGGAAGACATCACATAGAGAGGAGTGATGAGTAGAAAGAGAGAATCATGAAGGAGAAAAGGTGAAGGAAAAGTGTGAACAAAGGATGGGATAAAGGGTGTGATGGGAAGAGAAAAGAGGGAGGAAAAATGTAGAGGAAAAAACTTTCAGACACACGTAGTAGAGGGGAAATGGAGAAAGCAAGAGAAGAAAAAGGCTATCGATGGGGGGGTTGGTTTAATAATTGGAGCATCGATCTCTATTTTAGAGGATATATTAGAAATGTCAAGATTTCTAAGTTGCTCAACTATTCAATCAATTGGGACCACAACACATGCCCACCCCTATTGACTCGGTATCCATCGATTTGAATGGGATCGATCAAGGTGAAAAGGAGATTCAGAACTAGATATATCTCCAATGCCATTTCCAAGCTAAGTATAGTATGCTCTCTCATAGTGTTGGGTTTTTAATTATCCACTCGTGCAAGTGTCATCAGAAAGATTTTACTAAATTTAGAGGGAAGACTAATAAGAATAGTGATAATGGAAGTTATATTTATGTTCTTATGTGGGATGTGGAAAGATGAACAATAGTATGTATGCCCACCTCCTTCTAGCTGTAGAATATATAGAATGTTTAGGTGCTTGTAATTCTCTTTTGTATGTATCTTATAATAATGTTGCTAGTTCTTGTAATGATTAGCTAATCTGAAAATAATACTTTTAAATCTATTAATTGGCAGCTAATGGGTACACAAGATTGTCACTCACATGATCAATGAAGAAATAGATTCACCGACACCTAGAAACACCCAACTTACAAACTAATAAGTATAAACTAATAGTACATGATTTGGTCTATGTGGAAAGAAAAACAAGAGGAAGGATTTTAGTCCACGTTAGTGTCTCTTAACCGTTCTCTCTCAAATCTAAAATTATATAGACTATAAAGATAATAATTAAAATAAGGATTTTGGCCTCATTAAATAAGTCTATACGGCCATATTTATGCATGGAATTACCTAATAAACCCTTGCTAATGACAATATTTCTTAATATGTGGTACTTAATATATTCCTAGTCATAATCATTTCAAGGGATTATAGCCAATCATGGTATAAGATGTTTGTGTAACCATCATGTTATTTTTCCATGATTAAGAAAATTGTCTTGGGCCTTAACTTCTATCCTAAAATGAGATGGTGTCATACAGTGAAGAGTTTAGGTAGTAGGCTTGGCATCTTAAGTGAAATGCTATATATGGATTGATGCCATTATTGAGGAAGAATATCCATACCCAGAGTTCATTACTCATCTTCGTAGGAATAATATCAATGCAACTTTTAATTCAATAAAGCTATGATGGTTTAGATAATTAGAATATTGGAAATACTAGATGTAGAGTTATGTTGAGAAGATATCATGTAGCACGTAACTAATATAATCAGGAGTTAATTATTTCAATACTTTATGCTTGAACTTTAAGGGAATTAAATGGAAAAGAGTTATAGGTCAAATCTTTATCTGTAAGATAACCTAGTAATATGAACCAAGAAAATATATAATTAATATGAGCCTAGCATCATGGTTGCATAATGTTGCAAACAATGATAATATCATCTAATGGTATTGCAACCACACTTTACTAAACATATATTTAACATTGAAACTTGACACTTTTGATAAACTATTGATACTATGGTAAATGCTTTATATGACTACATGATGCCTATCAACCTCATAAATATCTAGGAATCTTGATATTGGAATTATTATGTGAATGAAGGATAGTATAGCTATAGTAAACCATAATATGAATGCATGATAGGTGGACGATAATTATTGTTGAGATTGTGTTATGAGATAAATCCTATGTAGCATCTCTTGATACCTTACCGATGATCATTATGGTCAGGATTAACTTAAAGGGAAAGTATGAATAAGCTATCTAGTCTAAAACTAGACTATTATAAGAGTATAGAATTGCATTCAATAGGGTAAATAAAATTATAACAAGAATATTATTAGTAGTATTATCATTGGGTCTATATTTTCACATGTTGGTCCATAGGACATAGTGTTGCCAACTTTCTTAAGGAGAATTCAAGCATTAATTATACTTAAAATAGGCTTATAAATATTATTGGATGTCCTTCAAAGATATCTATTCACCCTTTCAAGTATAAGAACTACAATATTGAACCTATTACATGAAAAACAATTGGAAATGTCTTCCTATGGGTTTATGTGAACCAAGGTAATTGGGTATTAAGTAATAAGGCTAGTTGAGCTAGGTCAATGAGTTGAAAATATAAAAGACTCGGGATGTTCAAACAAGATTATAAATGAAATGGGTGGAGTTTTCTCCAATACCTCGATATAATTAATGGGGAGTGAAACCTTGGGTTAGGGTAACTTGTGCATGGGTATCCTTGAGAGACTTTGTAAGGAGAACTACGTGTTACTTTGAATCATTTGCAAGCAGGAACGTAGGTGGTCCTTGGGTGAAGGATGCCCTTGTGACTTCAAGTTCATAGGGGGAGAGTCTAGGGGGGATGACTCCCAAATGTTGGGGTTGTTCCTAATTGTTTTGGCCTTCTCTCTTTAGTAGGCTTCAGTTTGAGGTTGAATGGGTACATAAAGGGTATAATCGAGTTAAGGGAATTTAATAACTTATGTTTAATACATAATAGATTTCTATTAAATAGAATGAAATAAGGGATTTAACTACTTTATATTGGTTATTTTATTATATGTATACATTGGGTGAAGTCCATCTCATGTTGGTTCCATGTATCTCTCATGTGTCTATGTAATTCAACTCCATATCTATCTCTTACATGTCTGTGTAATTCAACTTTGTATCTATCTCTTATGTGTCTATGTAATTCAACTCCATATCTAGAGGTCCTATGAATAGGAAATGTATTTGTTGATTGTGATTGTGATTCATGTATGACCCACCCAAGAGTGAACCTCTAGGATATTTGAGCAGTGACAGGCAGTCATTGGATCGTGCCAATGACCAATGTTTGGGCTATTGCTAGGGATTAGTCAACATTCACCTAGTTCACAAAGGTGAAGGTAGCAAACTAACTTGGTTATGATACGACCGTAGTGGTTGCATGGGTAGGGACCCATCTGTGTGGGTAATGGTAATCCAGGGCTAACCGCGTATTGAGAGGGTTCACTAGCTATCACTGGTAAGCACGAAATTGAGCGATGCCAAGTATTACCCAAGATTGAGAAGAAGATAGTTGAAAATACCACTAAGGTCACAAGGTGGTATATGTTGGGACCTAATTCTTCCTAGGTGGACAGACTTGTCACTAGTTTGGTAGGTTCACTACTTGGGGAAACCCTTGGGATGGTAGATGGACCTGCGGTGTAGTATGGGATGTCCCGAATCCCCTCCCAGTCGTCAAACTATATACTTAGCCTTGTGGGATTGAGGATGGACCCATAGTGTAGTATGGGATGCATCAAATCCTCTTCCCATTTTCCCAATAGTGTAGAAGATCTAAGGAAAGGATAGGACCCGCAGTGTAGTGCACAATGAACCATTATTGTTTCTATCTAGGATACGTTATGGACATGTGTTAGCCATTGTGATGTGTTAATTGGTCATTTTGGATGTGATGTTGTGAATGCTTGGTATAGACCTACTCTAACATGAACAAACAATCAAACATTAATCAATAAACAAGTCTATAACAAACATTCCCCATGAAATTCATTCAAACACAATGAACAAGAAAACAAGATAAAATATCAAATGAAAGTTAATGAACTCTTATTCAAAATACTCAAACCAACATCCCATGGGGGAATTGGTGCTTTTTTGATGTGGAAAGAAGCCCTTTCCCAATTCCTTGATAATCTTTATGATGATTGATTGATCCTTGAATTCAAAATGACTATAATAACTTTGCATAAAACTTGTGAATGATCATGGATTCAAATGAGCATGATGATCTTACATGGATTGTGGATGGAAAATCAAATAGAGAAGGCCTCTATTTATAATGGAGAAGGATTTAAGAATGAGGAATAGGATGAATGTGGGATTAAAGATAGACCAATGACATTGTGCCACTTGTCAACATGCTAATGAAAGAGAGTGGAGCACATTTGAACAATGTGCATGTTAAATTCATGTAGGTGGAATTTGAATTTGAAGAAGTGACTTGTGTAATGAGGGATGTAAGAGGAATTAATGCCAAGTTGGCTCAAGAAAAGGACATGTAAGAGCCTTTAATTCCATGTTGGATGACAAAGTCCTTTGAGAGGGAGATTTCAAATAGGTGGAATATTCCAAGGACATGCCATATTTGAATGGAAATAGATGAATTAATAAATCAAATAAATTGATTTACATGTGCAAGTTGCAAAAGCTAGAGGAATGGAGGATTAGAGTTAGGAGTTAAATAGGATTTAATTAACTTAGGTGGAATTTGTTGATTTGACATTTGATTTAGTTATTTAGATTTATTTAAATCAAATGAGAGGATAGAGAACATTAGTAATTTAATTAAATAAAGTTTGATTTATTCAATTAAATGAACATTAGATTTAATCAAATAAACTTGATTTATTTAATTAAAAGAGATGACTTTAGGATTTAATTAAATAAAGTTGATTTATTTAATTAAAGAGAGGACTTTAAGATTTAATTAAATAAAGTTGATTTATTTAATCAAAGAAGAAACATTAGGATTTAATTAAAGGAGGAATTTTGATGAATTAATTAAATAAAGATTATTCAATTAATTGGTTAGTAAAGAAATGATCAAGGAAGAATCAAAGTTAGTTAATTAGGATCGAGTGCATGATATCGATCAAGATATTTTGAGTGTCTACATATGTATGTTGGAGCTCATCACTGTGTGTGAAGAATGTTGGATCTTGTCACTATGTATTTGTGATCTATGTGATTCAATCACTGTCATACTTGTGATCTATAAATGATCTAGTCACTGTTATACTTGTGATTTGTGTATGATCCAAACATTGTTGTACTTGAGATGTGTATGAGCTAGTTAGTTTGTGTATATGGAGATATTCTCATGAAAACCATTATGTATGAATTTTGAGATTATGGTATGAATGACCCCTTGTGAATATTGTGAATGTTTGTACACTAATGTTTGGTATGGACCCAACACTTGATCTGGCAAGTTATTATAAAAAAATATTATCATTATATTATAATTAACTAAGTGATGTCTTATGCTTAATGAAAAATTCATGGGTTAAAGGTGAGATCATAGACCTCATACAAGAGGTGAGATTGAACTCCCTCTATCATTGTGGGGTGAACTATGAAGCCTCTAATTTCCCATGAGGGGAAACGTAGGTAGGGTCATCACGAACCCTTGAGGATTAGGTTTTATGTCTAGGAAAGACCTTGTCTTCGGTACCTTACCACGGGTTGAGTGTAAGCATAAGTAGTGGTGCTGATTTTTTTTGCCACCATTGTGAATACAGAGCTATTGAAATTAACACTTGTAATCTATATGGAAAATGCTTGGTTGGTTAAGTTGGTAGTTGTTGCTGATTGGAATTAAAAAGAAAATAAATTGTAGTGCCCAAGTGGCGGATTTTACACTATCCTTTATTTAACTAGACATTATCACAACATCATAAAGAAAGTGCAAGATTCAATAGATTGTAAAACCAAAAAAGAATCGTTATATAGCAAATAATGGTATAATTCAATGATACACTCTATAATAAGAAAAGGGGAAAAGTTTTAAATCATCAGATGACACAACTTACAATTAGAAAATTGTTAGTGACCTAAAATAGACATCTATCATATACTCATTCATTATAATTCATAACTAAAATTCTCTAATAATAAGAAACTATGAATGAGATTTTAAAAAATAACTCTTATTCACAATATCTTTCTAGTATCAACAATTACTCTCCCTTAAAACAATACAATCAATGAACCTATTAAAAATGAAGGCACACAGAGTTGGTTACAATCTAATAGTTATGAATGGTCCATCATTCATGGTCAATATTTTACAAAAATAGAATAATTCTATAATAAAAAATATCCATCACACAATTATAATACATTTTTATCTAATGGTCAACATGTCATGTATCGTAACTTTAAAATACATTTGGTAGCTAATTCTAGATGTGAGGTTGAAAGTGAAGTTAGGATCATGATCTTGGAGCACCATAAACTTTTGCATCAAGTTCATGTAGCCTCCTCTTCACTAGTTTCTATAATAATCTCTTGGTTCCTTTCCACTTCTCTTTGTGTGTACTTCATATATGTAATTAATGTTTTATTGATGACATTATTATTAGCTTCTTGCATGAACTTGCATCTGAAGCGATGAGTTTCAAATTAAGACAAAGCCTTGTATATTTTATCCTTCTCTTTTGGAAATATTTCTCATATCCATTCAACATGTTATTCATATATTTAATATTTTTCATCACATCCAAATTAAATATGCATGCTTGTTGGTTCAAATTAGTGAAAATAATATTTTTGAAACTATTTTACATCCCTACTATATTCTTTGGATCCTCATCTAGATTGAAGAATATGCCTTTTATTTGTTTAAGCAATATTATATATTCAAATTTCATTCTTCTTACCTAGCCTCTTTTCTTCATAATTTCCTCTAGACATTCCTTAATCAAATTTTCTTCCAAATTTATTGTTTCTATCCATTTTCTAATATGTAAGATTGTTTGAGGATCCAAGACATTTTCTTTTATCAATATTTGATCCTTAATTTTTTATATAGTTAGAAACCTTGGGATGTCCTACTCATTTTTTTCATGTTCTTTACATTCACTCCATTTTTAGTATTTTACTATAGGATTTTGACATCCCAAGAGTTAAAGGATTGATCAATCACTTTCACACTTTATTCATCAAGTTCGTTGATTAATTTCATAATTAATTTGGATTAAAAATCATCTTACCTAAGGATGATGCTTCCTACTATGAGATGATGAAAGAAGTAGAAATGATACCATCAAATTCTTGTAATGGAGAAGTGAGTTGTTTGATATATAATCATAGTTTAACAATATACCTTTTCAAATTCTACTTGGTTTTCTTACCTTTTTACATAATTTTTATTTCTACACACATTAAACATTATATCTACTCTATCTCTTTTGTCTCTTGTAATATGAATCAAATTAATTATTCTGTTTAGTAGTCTAAAATTCCTAGTTCCTTGTCATATTTTTCTATTATTAGAGTGGCTATTCCAATAATTCTAGAATCTTATGTATTCCTAATGATAGAAGATAGGAACTTGGCCTTTTCTTGGGCTTTAGGGTATTTATTTTACCTAGTGTTCTCTAAAGATCAATAATATCAATACCTTAATATGGCCTTCTTTGAATCTTGACATATAGCCATATAGGTATTGAAAATGAGGAGCCAACTATTTGTTTCTCCTATTGTGTTTGTTTCCAAATAGGAATAATATTATCTATCTATCTACTAGTCATATGAGAGTGATTTTATTGTTGTTTCTAATGGAACTTGACTAGATACATCTACTTGTTCCTATCCTAATATCTACTCGGTTACTAGCTCTCATATTACCTTATCAACCTTTGTTTCCTCTACACTCTTCTCTTCTTGTACTATAGAGATTAATCTTAAATGCAATTGTATAGGTTCTATAACATTATTGAACTAATAAATATTATTTTTTGGTTCTACAAAGACTTCTACTACTTGAGTTTGCACTTGATCAAGGTGGTCATTATTATTTACTTAGCCTGATGATGTTATAAGATGATGTGTAGAGGTTAAAAGTATCCTGAATGAGCATATTTATTTGGATTTATTTTAAGACTATATCAAACTACTTATTGTGTTCCTCAACCAATTATTGAGTTTAAATAATTTTCTTCAATCTTCTTTTATTAGTTCATCAATCATGAATTAAGGATCAAACAATGATGTGGAAACATCAATAAAGTTTCCATTATCCTCATGTAATATTTTTTTTTCCTTGACCTTTTTTATTATCAAAATTTCCTCTATGGGGTTTGTATATACCCTACTACTAACCTCTCTCTAGTATCCCCTTGTTCCTCCACTTTTTAGATATTATTAGAATATTTTAAAATGAAGATAGAGGCAAGAGTAGCACTGGTCTTACTAGAGAAATAGTGGGAGTAATAAAAATTATTGGTTGTTCTTTAGTTACTGCTTTTGAAAGTTATACAATGGTAGGATCCAAAGTTGTGGTTGGAATTATTTGCATAGTTGGAGGGGGAAAAGAGATAGAGGGAGAAGATGGAGAGGTTGCATCCATACATAAATTAGTAGTACCACTAAATGTATTAGGATCTTTAACCTTATTATTTCTTTTCAAAGGAACTTCATCTTCCTCTATTATTTCTTTAATAGATTTTACTCTTTTTATTTTATATACTAGAGATTCTTCTTCTCACATGGTTTTCTTTGTTCTCTTCATCTTCAAAGGTTGTAGAGATTTTTTCTCAAAGAATCCACCTCTATCTATGTGAAACTATCATCACCTTTATCTTTATATTCTTTGCTACATATTTGTTGTAGGTAAGGATTAATCCTTGTGACTTCAATTGATCCAATTTTATTTTTAACCACATTGGACTATAGCTCAAGGTTATTTTTATTATAAAGACACTATTTTTTTCTTAGACCAATTTGGCTCATGAATAGGTTTACTAAAAATACTTTCTATATCATGCGATTGATGAAGTATTACTCTATCATCAAACATAAAAGGAATTATAAGAATATTGAAGGTTTTTATTTGATATGTTGTTATCTTACAGTAACTTATCTTCCTAACTTTATGATCATCATTTCTATCTACCTATAAGTCTTCTAGATGAGTAAAATGTTTTAGTTCAAGGGAAACTATATTTTCCATCTACCCAAAAGGATCAACATTAGGTATGGTAGAATAAGTGTGAGAGTTATGAAGCTGAAGTTACACATATAAATCTTTGGCATATGGTAATGAAGAACATGCATACAATCTAACGATTATGGGGAATTGTACCCCAAATTTGTTTTTTCCTTCTAATGTCTTGTGTGTTTCACACAAGTTTCTTGTTAACTCTATAAAAAATATTTTATCAATTGGATACTTTGGTAGCCTTAATGTGCTCCTAAGAACCCATCCACTTTCATATAAGATAGCTTGTGGAATTAGATAGCACTTACCAAACTTACTTACTATTTTTGTAGCATTTAAAGATAATATTTTTCTCTTACATCACCCTCCAACAACCTCACTATCCACATACAAAAACACCATTCCCTCTATTTTAGCGAGTCAAGGAATTCTTATGCTCTAATTGAGGGTAATGATCATAAAAAAATAACTTTCCTTGGCCCCATACATTTTCTATCCAATGCTTAAAATATGACCCTTATAGCTAATGAATATAACAAGTAAGATGCCATGTAGAATCTTCTTGTTTCTGATACCTGGATCAAGTTTTCATGAAGGTCATCACTAATGAGATCCACCCAATGGATTGTGTTGTCTTCTTATAGTATCCAATAGTGACATATAAGTACATCCATGGTAGGAAAGTGGAAACACTGAGAAATCCCATCACTTTTCTTAATAGGGTAACCATATCTCCTATCTCTTGTTGAAAATCACTTCTCAAAAATATGTTTAGAACTTTGGATACTATTGTTTGTGGATGTTCAATTATTTTTGAGTTGATTTACTTTAATTATTTTTTGTAATCCTAATTGTATAAGTCTCATGCATCCTTTATCTTTATTATGATAAAATTATCATAAAAGAAATATAAAATATTCTAGTGATGGTATCTAGAGAATTATGAGCTAAGACTCTTCCCTTTAAAAATATCATCCTTTACCCTTGATCATAGTTTTTGGCACATTCCATTACTAACTCTAGGCATTGTAAGGAAGAAAGAAAGCAAACTTTTTTTTTTAATTCCTTTTTTTACCATCTTCAAAGCTCTACCAATTGCATTTACACTGGCTATTCTTTCTCTGAATTCATCCACACTCACATGTCCAATGCCATTTTTTTGAGATCTTGTCCAATTTTGAGTTGATCTTATAAAATTTATACTTCATTTATTTAACATGATACTTTGACGCTTGAAAGGAAAGGAAAGAAACCATACATAACCATTGAATCATATTTTATTGTTCATTTATATTAATTAATTCTTATACTATTTTATAGGAAAAATTTGGATGTCAAGCCATTTCCTATTTCAAAACATATCCTTATGTTCAAAAAATCTCTACCTTATGATATTATTCTATGATTTTATAACTAGGAATAATATTGCAAGGAATTAGTAGGTATCTATATCTATGATACACACTACAAATATTTTATATACTTAGTCACATACTAATAATATTTTAACAAACCAAGGCTAAGATAAAAAAATAATAAAACTCACAAGCCAAGGTTACTCAACACATCTACTTACACTAGGAATAATTAGCATTCAACCATCTAAGAATTCACCAATCACATGGGACTTGTATTTTTCAAAAAAAACATCTCTACTTAAGCAATAAATAAATAACAATGACATGCTTCACAAGAAATGATAATATAGAACTTGGGGAATCTAAGTCACACCAACACAATGCTTCTATAATGCATGATTCCTTTCACAATTTAATATGCACACTATGCAAGAAGGGGGAAATGTAATTTTAGAGTCAACAGATGTAGGATTTACTAATGCATTCATTATTTCCACCAAACATTTATCACAATTACCATGTATATGACCCAATCATGCCACTTCTCTAACATTTTAATTAAAATAAAATAATAAAAAATATAAGTTGGACCCAAATAAGAATCTTAGGAAAATAATGGAACTTGAGGACCTAATTTATTTACCCAAATAATCTATTATAAATAGTTCAAAATTTCTTTCATGCATCGACATAATCAATTCACACAAATGACATGCAAACAAATGAACACCAATATATAATCCACTTCAAGAAATTATTTCAAATCACCACATAAAGGAGGTAAATAGTGTTTTTCAATTATAATAGGGATAGTAAGAAAGGTATGTTATTCTTGTAACATGACATACAAAAAATTAGGGTACACAATGTAAGGTTCCTTTAAACAAGCATTTCCAAATCATTATTTTATTTCATGTAACAAGAATATGAATAAAAAATTATATCTTTCATAATCAAATGCATCAATCACATGAGAGTATGAAATACTCAATCTAAATAAGAGGAAATGAAAATTCCTTTCTTAAAATGAGTCTTAATAGTCACACTATCCCAAGTGGATACACATGCACAATTGGGACCCCACAAGGTCACTTAACATTCACACAAAGCAATGAGTTAAAATTAAAAGAAATAAATTCACATATGAAAGAAACTTCTCAAAAACACAATAGTCTAAGAAATCCCCACAAATTATGCATTCCTCAAACATAAACATGCAAGAATATATATACTTGTCAACCAAAAAACACACAAAAACACTAAGGCCCTACACATTCTCATACACAACAAATAGGAGAGTTATCACTTTTAATCTCAAAAGAACCTCAACAAGGAATTAATTCTCCACCTTGTTGAGTGTGATAAGGAATAGGAGGCATCTTTCCTCCACAAAAATGTTGCATGTGCAAGCACACACCTAACCACCTATAATTCCAAGCTAAGGCATACACGATAAGAAATAATGAAACTACCACACAACAAAAGGCAATTAAGAAGTCACACATCAGGTATATGTGAATCACATGATAAATCACATAAAATAAATCTCCCAATGTTAAAACTTGGGCTTTGATACCGAGTGTAATTCCTAGAGACACACATCTAGGATATTAGCTAAAGGAACTTTTTTTTGAAATAATACCACAAGATTTAATCTAGCAATTAAGATATGAAATTGACATGTCACACTACATGCTAACATGCAAACAATTTTCATGTAAATAAAAATGACACATAAGAAATAACAAGGAAATTGTGTGACATTATATTTTAGGCACAACACTATACAACACCAACAATTTAAAATATATCAACATTTCTCCAGGCAAGGTGGCACAAGTAGAAGACTTACAAACTATGTGACAATTAAATTCCATGATGAAAATAAAAGAGAGTGAACTACACCATGGTAATGATAAAGTCCTAATCCATGATCATATTATTTCATGAGAACAATGAAATGGAATATTGAGGGAATAATCTATCTTGAATCCACACCATAAATATACTTAATGAAACCCAACATGCCAAGGGAAAAGTATACAAGAGGTGGGAAAACTAGGAGATACCATACCTTGACTAGTTAAAATGACCACCAATTTCCTACACATGGGGTATGATGGAGGTAACAACTATTTCTAATCCACTCAATGACAACACAAATGAAACCAAAACATAACTATCAAACCTTGACAAGAGGTTGATTTACTAGAATGTACAAGTCCTCCACCAAATAGAACAATAACTTGTCATTTGTGTAAAAATACATGCTTCCTAATTCTAATTATAGAATAACTTTGAGATTATGTTTTTGAAAATGTGACATGGGAAAACTCACAAGACCAAGGAGAACAAATTATATATATAAATTTTCCTCAAGAAATGACTAGAAATATCCATTTTTTGATGAATAGAGGATGACAACATGCTAGGAGGAATATAATACCTAGGGAAGACACTAGTGCATGGGAAGGACTCCAATGCTCAATGTTGTAGTCTAAATGATGTAATGTAGTCTTTACCTTGCATTGTAGTCCAAAAAAAGGCACTAATGTCTTAAGGTAGAGGCTATATATAAGGTTGATCTAGGAAAATCATCTTAGACACTAATCTATTTTTCTCTTGCATGGCCCAAAAGCTACCTATAGACAACTAGAAAGCTAAGGTGGATGATTAGGAGATCACAATTGATCTTGTATTCCACTAGATCTTTGAAAGACATGAAAATGGAAGAGATGCTTCCAAAAGTGCAAGCATATCAACAATGGATTCTAAAATGAATCTAAGGACTTGAGAAGGGAAATTATCACAACACACCCCACTAAATCTCCCTTCCTATGGAGAAACCAAATAAAAATAATGAAACCACCCTATAGCAAGTTTGCATACACATACTCAAGGATTGGGGAAATAAAAATAACTAAACTCTCTAATAAACCATAGTTAAGCATTTTCTAACATATTAAGTGTTAGAGTTATCATGATTAGCTAATAATTAATTAATCTTTAATTGATTATTAGTCTAATTTATTCTCATACAATTAAGCTAAACTTAGGATTGCTTTATTAATTGAGTTAATATTAGATCATTATGTATCATCTCATGTGATGTTGACACTTTTCATGATCTAATCCCTTTCTCATTTAGGGATTTGATCTTATAAGCATTCAACCCTCTTTGTAAATATCTCTCGGATATTATCTGGAGCTTTTCATATCTTCTTGAAAGTCTCTTATGCAATTTTTTCTTGTTGAAGAATATTGCACATCTTGTTTACAGATCTCTTGCATGGAAGGTGTATTTGTTTGTTGGTTGATCTTGTGGCTCGTGGTTTTGTGCTTGTTTCACAATCCTAACATGGTATCAGAGCGTGGATTCAGCGAACCCCTTCTTGATTTATGAGGCTTTCTTCTTCAACAAGGGTTGCAGGCTTCAGATCTGAATCCCCTTTGCTTGTTTTGCAAATTTGGAGATTCAGAGGGTAGCTACAATTTCAGAGCATTTTTCCATGAAATGGATGTCACCATTATGCTCAAAAGGCCCAAAAACCTTAAGATCGCTTGTCAATTTTCTAAAATTCGCTTCAGGTGTTTCTTAGGAATTTTTTTTTTGCTCTAGAGGTCGTATGACCCCTATGCACGAAAATCAAAATTTTTTGAGCCTGCACAGGCTTTAATCACTATGCACCTTACTATTGCGGGCCCCTCCTATATAGTTTCCAACGATAGTCTTGGAAAGCTCGCCAATGACTTCTCAGCCGTTCGACGACTTTCCCAAGCCCACTGACTCTCCATTATTTTCCTGACAGTTTTCTTGTCGTTACCGGCAACCTCCTCACATTCTAGGCGATTCTTTTTTTCTTTGGCATCTCAAGTTTCTCTAGTGCCAAATCCTCCTCTGATATTTTTTTCGTAGCCCAGTGGCCGATCTCCAAATTTCTGGTTATCTACATGTTTCCAAGTGATTATTTACTAATGCCTATTCATTTCTTCCGATGATTTTCCCATTTTCTGGCAATGCGACTTTTGCGAGGATCTGGGATATTTTTTGGCATATTCTGGGATATGCATGAGAATATTCTGTGGTCAATTTTTTTGTAGGGAGATTGATTTTTTTAGCAAACAAGGAATATTCATAGAATATTCTGTTGACATTAGCATGACATCATGCTGACGTCAGTGGTAAGGTCACCTGCACATGCCCCCTTTGACCCCCTTTGTGCCCTAAAAGGGGTGTTTTTTTCTTTTGGCTATATCTGGGGCATACGATATCGTTTTTGAGCAAACAATATATCTTTAGAAAGATGATTCCATCAACTTTCTAGTGGTGTGGGTCTCACCACTTTATTTTACTATTGGTGTAGTCTATATCCTATTGAAGTCAAAGGAGCTATTTTCAGTCCCGAGCTTGTAACTTTTGACTAGTTTCTTCGTTTTTCGCGATCTCAGCGGTGTTGGAGCCGTCTTTTAGAGCTCTTCAGTTCCATCCATGCAATTTTTCCAGATTGTTCTCCAAGTATATTTTATTTATATTTTTGTGTTTTCACACTTTGGTGAATTATTTCGATGTTTTAGCTCCTAGAAACTTTTTGTTTACGTGGGATGAGTCATTTTTGGCTGCTCTATATGTATTTCCAGTATTATGTCCTATTTGGGCATTGAAGGAATCTTTTTCAAGCATGCTCTCTTTTGTAAACGCATTGAAATAAAGTGCCATAGTAGGTGTATATGTATTATGGGATCTTGCACATCACTTTGTGCCTTATTGTACTCACACTATGATATAAAGTGCCATGGGGGTTGATGTTTGCCTTTTTTTTCCTTCATATCTTTCTCATGCGTGTGTGCCTTGGTTTGCACATCCTTTATATCTACTTGTACTTTCATGTTTGCACATTCATATGTTCTTGGTGCTTTATCATTCACTACATTTTAGCATTTAGTTCAGTGTACCTGTCACTCCTCTCCCTTTTTCAGCATTATGGGGGGGTTTCTACTATTGGTGCTAATGCTTCCTTGGTTTCACATTGGAGTGAGCTATGTATATAGTAATTTTTCCTATGTACTAGGAAGATGCAGTGGCTGGTTACCCATGCATTTTAGTGAGATGGAGCACTTACCATATGGACACTCTTGCACTCCTATTTCTGGAGGCGACCTTCCATTTTTCACTTGATCAGTTCTTCAGACTATTGGTACTTATGCCATCTGTATCTTTGAGTTCTTGATGTTTTCCTTGGTTTTCCATCGGATTCGAGTAGTGTCATTGGGGGGACTCATACAGATTCTTGTCTTCTTGATTCTGATCATTAGATGTTTTAGCATAGGTTCTTCTTTCCGCATTACAACAGTCTTTCTTCGACAGTGTTTGTAGCTTCTTCATGCTTCAGTGGTGTTATTTTGTTCATCCATTGTTCCTATATTTCAGGACAATATTTCCTTGTTTGGAGGCTTCTTCGCTCCTTCACTTGGCTTTCATCTCTTTTTGGAGTGGATTTTTTCCCACAAGGTTTTCTCTATTTCTCCGCATTATAGAGATCTTTTGTTTGTACATGGGTACCTTATTTGGCCTTGTTTTTTGGGACCCATCATGGATTCTTTTTTAGGGCTTTTAGCTACTCCCTAAGTTCATATTAAGGGGGGGTGTTAGAGTTATCATGCATTAGGTAATAGTTAATTAATCTTTAATTGATTATTAGTCTAATTTATTCTCACACACTTAAGCTAAACTTATGATTGCTTTATTAATTGAGTTAATATTAGATCATTATGTCTCATCTCATGTGATGTTGACACTTGTCATGATCTGATCCATTTCTCATTTAGGGCTTTGCTCTTATAAGCATTCAAACCTCTTTGTAAATATCTTTTGGATATTATCTGGAGCTTTTCATATCTTCTTGAAAGTCGCTTATGCAACTTTTTCTTGTTGAAGAATATTGCACATCTTGTTTGCATATCTCTTGTGTAGAAGGTGTATTTGTTTGTTGTTTGATCTTGTGGCTCGTGGTTTTGTGCTTGTTTCACAATTCTAACATTAAGTTCATTTTATTACCAAATCAAATATACTTTAGAATCATTTTACAAATAACTACATATCCAAATATGGTGAAAACATTACAAAATGTTATACCCAACAACACCAACATTGACATGTGTTAAAAATAATAATAGGATCCTCACTACCTAAGTTAGAGAAATGTGATCGAACTCTAAAAAATCCATAAAAATCATCTAAAGAGCTAAATAAATTGAAGTTATCATGACTTCAACATTCTAAACATTTTAACACCCTCACAAAATGAGTTGTGAAAAATACAATATGACATCAATAAATTGTTAGATTAAATGTATCATATTAAACATAGATGGACCATAAATCACATCATGAATTACCAAGAAACGTTATCATAATAATTGTTACAATGGTCACAAGGACCCATTTTATAATTTTTACATTTTTCAATGAGGAGAGATGTTGGATGTTGTGGTTGTGTTGTTGATATGTGGTTGTCATTGATGTCAACACTATTAGCATTAATGCATTAGAATTTGTATATGTCGAGGATATTGAGAAAATCGTAATGAAATAAGTTGAAGGTTGTCAGTGGTGAAGTGAAGTTCAATTTGTTGGTGAGTTCAGTACGTTGATGATCAGAGGTTGTGGACTAAAGGGTTTCTTGTCGAGTATATCTAGTTTATCCATGTTGAGTTTTAGAGATCCGCGTGAAGATTTGATCAAGTTATGAAGATTTGTATTCTAAATTTTTTTCTATTACTTCAGTTTGTGTTCCTTAATGAAGATAATGTGATTCCAATTAGTTTAGTTGGCACAATTGTTTACATCATGTGAAGTATGCCGAATGTGTGTGTTTACAAATAATGTTCTAAATCATTTGAAGGCAGAGAAGAGTGTGAAGAAGAGTGAAGAAGTGTGAAGAAGGTATCATGTGCTTAACTGGAACTGTAATCAGGCATTAGCAGATGCTATTTTCTTAGTTCAAATCCCTGCGGATGTAATCCAAATCTTTCTGTATGACACTGTGTCTTCCTTTGGGTAGTAAGCCTTGTTGTAATTGAGCAGTGAGCTCTAGGCAGTGTGCCTGAATGCATGTGATTCCCCATTTCATTATTTATACTTCTAACAAGGTATAATCTTGTGGACTGACCTCCATAGTGGTTTTTCCCCTAATAGGGTTTCCATGTAAAAAATATTGGTGTTACATGTGTTTCTGATGTGTTGATGATTTATTCTTTCATGGTTAGATCTAAGAATAAGGGTTAATAAGTTTAATAAGTTTGAAATTTTGTGACAATTAATTCCCCCCCTCTCAGTTGTCTACCCTAGTGTTGCCAACAATTGGTATCAAAGCATGTTCCTTGGAAGAAGTTTAACAACTTAAGGTGATCTGGGATGGCGACATATAAGAAGGATAGTCTGAGATTTGATGGAACAAATTATTCTCTGTGGAAGACTCGAATGGAGTTTCATCTGAGATGCATTGGTGATCCCTACTGGATCATTACAAGCAATATGTATGTTATTCCATAGAATGGTCCTACTACTACTGCTGAGATTAGGGATGTTGAGTATAATATTAGGGCTAAGGAGGCATTATTGAGTGTTTTGATTGATACTGAGATGACAAATGTGATGGATCTAAAGACTGCTTATGAGATTTGGAAAAAGTTGGAAACTTTGTATGAAGGTGATGATAATGCGAAGATTTATAAGCTACAAAGTCTGAAAGGGAAATATGAAATGTTGAGAATGGGTGATGATGAGAACATTGCTACTTTCATGCAAAGAGTGAATGAAATTGTGTGTGGTATCATATGTGCTGGTGGATAGTTGGATGAATTAGAGATTGTTGCTAAAATGCTTAGATCCTTGCTTGCTTCATACAAAGTCAAAGATAGTGCTATTGAGGAGCTCTAGACTATAACAAATGTAACCAGAGATATGTTGATAGGTAAGCTTACATCTTTTGAGTTGAGTGAATTTGGTGATTCGCTTCCTAAGGTCGAATTTTCATTCAAGGCTACTACTTCCAAAAGAGATAAATAGAGATATGATCTGGGTGAAAGTTCATCAAGAAATACATTCAAGTATGAGGAAGAAATGAGACAAATTGAGGAAGAGGAAAGAGAGCTAGAAGAGGTAGAAGCACTTATTGTCAAAAGAGTAGTGAGAGGAAAAGGTAAGTATGAAGGAAAATTTCCTCTTAAATGTTTTTCTTGCAATCAGATAGGTCATTTTGCATCAAAGTGTCCGGAAAGAGCTTCTAAACCAAGACATAACAAGCCTAGATTTCAAAGGAAGTGTTATTATGCTGCTAATGAAGGCATGACAAATGATGAATCTGATAAAGGAAATGGAAATGAGGAAAAATGGGTATTTATTGTTATCAAGGAAAATAATCCTCTGTCTATTGAATCTGCTAGTTGTACAAATGTGGAGAAAGCCCTAGCTGCTTGAGTTGAAGAAAAGGATGAATGGGTGATTGACAGTGGATGTTCACATCACATGAAAGGAGATAAAATTAAGTTTGTGAGCTTAGAAAAGTATGATGGTGGTTTTGTGAGATTTGGTGATGGAAAAGCTGGTGTGATCCATGGCAGATGATGCATTTCTCTTGATGGTAAGCATAATACTGATGATGTCCTATACATGGAAGGTCTGAAGCATAATATTTTGAGTGTTGGACAAATGGTTGAAAAGGGATACAATCTTTAGTTCAAGGATGTAAAGTGTAGAATATTGGGAAGTTCTAGAAATGTGATTGCATCAGGTATAGAAACAAAAGGTAATATCTTTCACCTGAGTGTTGCAAGAAAAAGTTGTTTGATTTCTCAAGTTGATGGAAGTTGGTTGTGGCATAGGAGAATGTGTCATGTTAACTTTGATAACATTATCAAGATAAGTTCTACTAAGACTGTGAGAGATCTTCCTAAGTTGATGAAACCTACTAATACCATATGCAAGGAATGTCAGTTAGGGAAATAAACTAGAATTTCATTTCAAAGCAAACAACATTGTTCAAATGAATTGTTGGAGCTTGTGCATACTAATTTGTGTGGTCCTTCTAGAGTCAGAAGTTTACAAGGTTACAGGTATTTCATGTTACTCATTGATGATTATTCTAGAATGATGTGGGTTACTTTCTTAAGGGAGAAATCTGAAGCTTTGGAAAAGTTCAAGATCTTTAAGGCTATGGCTGAGACATAGACAAGTTTGAAGATTAAATGTATGAGATTAGATAGAGGTGGTAAATTCACTTCTGGTGAGTTTAATTTTTTTTGTGAAGAACATGGGATAAAGAGACAGTTATCTACACCATGAACCCCTCAACAAAATAGAGTTGTGGAAAGGAAGAACATGAAAATTCAAGATGCTGCTAGGACTATGATGTTGGAATGAAATGTTCCTCATATCTACTGGAGAGAAGCTATGAGTATTGCTATTTACATTCTCAACCGGGTACAAATCAAAGGTGATACTGTTAAGACCCCTTTTGAGCTATGGACTTGTCATAAGCCTATTGTTAGATATTTCAAGATCTTTGGAAGCAAATGTTATATCAAAAGAGATGAATATTTAGGAAAGTTTGATGCTAGGAGTGATGAAGGTATGTTTTTGGGTTATTCTACTAAAAGAAAGGCCTACTGGTGCTACAATAAGAGATTAAGGAAAATTGTTGAAAGTGAAAATGTCAAGGTTGATGAAGACATACCTACACCATCTAGAACCTGTGGATATGATTTTGATGATCATAATTATAGTACAAATAAAGGAAAGCAAGTTCAGACTTTAAATCAAGTTCAAATCATTCTGGCGAATCAAGAAGATCAAGAGGAAGGAGAAAACAATGTAAGTGCAAAAGAGATAACATAAGAGTTTGAAGTTCAAGAACGTCCTAAGACTTTGAAGTATGTAAGATTGAATCATTTAAAAGATCAGATCATAGGTGATAAGAACAAAGGTGTCCAGACTAGGAGAAAAATTGTAGAAGAGTATTTTTTGATTTAAAAGATTGAGCCTAATAATGTGAATGAAGCATGCAAAGATGAACATTGGGTAGAAGCAATGAAAGAAGAGCTACAACAAATTGAGAAGAATGATACATGGATTCTTGTTCCTAGACCTAAAGATAAAAATGTCATTGGAACTAAATGGGTCTTTAGAAACAAACTGAATGGGCAAGGTGAAGTGGTTAGAAACAAAGCGAGACTGGTGTGTAAATGATATTCTCAAATGGAAGGAATTGACTTTGAAGAAACCTTTTCCCTTGTTGCTAAAATTGAAGCTATGAGATTGTTTCTTGCTTATGCTGCTTACAAAGACTACAAGGTTTATCAAATGGATGTCAAGTTAGCTTTTCTAAATGGAAAGTTGGAAGAAGAGATGTATGTTGAGCAACCAGATGGATTTCAGTTGACTGATCAGGGAGATATGGTTTGTCAATTAAAGAAAGAATTGTATGGACTTAAGCAAGCCCCTAGAGCATGGTATGCTATATTGGATAAGTATTTGCTGAATCTTGGATTTAATAAAGGAACTGCTAATAGTAATCTATTTTTCAAGATTGATCATAATAAAGATTTGATTGTGGAAGTTTCTATTGATGATATCATCTTTGGAGGAGATGATAGTTTTTGCATGAAGTTTGTTGATGAGATGCAGAGCGAATTTGAGATGTCAATGATTGGAGAGATGAAATTCTTTTTGGGATTACAAATTACTCAGCTAGATAAAGGGATCTTTATATCTTAGTCCAAGTATGTGAAAGAATTGTTGAAGAAATTTGGTATGGAATATTCAAAGCCAGTTGGTACACCCATGGTGACTGGATGTAAATTGACAACAAATGATGATTCTTTGAAGGAAAATCAGACTAGATATAGATCGATGATTGGTGGATTGCTTTATTTGACTTGAACTAGGCTTGATATCATGAATGTTGTATGTATTGTTGCAAGATTTCAATCTAATCCTAAAGAATCTCACATGACTGTTGTGAAGAGGATTTTCAGATACTTGAAGGGGACAATTGATTTTGGCTTGTGGTATCCTAAAGATGATGATCTTACTTTGAGTTCCTTTACTGATGCTAATTGGGCAGGAGATGTGAATGACATAAAAATTATTAGTGGTGGCACATTTTTCTTGGGTAAGAAGCTGATTTCATGTTTAAGTAAAAAGAAGAATGCCATATCTTTATCTATTGCAAAGGCATAATACATTGCTGCTGCTAACAATTGTACTCAAGTGTTATGGATGGAGCAAATGTTATCAAAGTTGTGTATGATGAGCCCATTGCTATATTCTCTGATAATTCAAGTGCCATTAACATTTCTAAGAATCTAGTGTTGCATTCCAATACCAAGCATATATCTATCAAGTTTCACTTTTTGAGAGAGAAAGTGAGTGAAAAGGAAGTCAGATTGGAGTATGTGCCTACTAAGGAGAAAATTGCAGACATATTTACCAAACCATTACCTAAGGATAATTTTGAGTATCTCACAGGGAAGTTAGGGGTGATTACCCCTCCTAATTAGAACTAAGATGCATTGCTTTGCATCATTCCATGCATTTCATAGTCATATCTTGATTTGGATTGATGTTGTGGTGGCTGCTACTCAAGGGGAGTAGTTAGATGTTCAGATATGTGGTTCAGAGCTTAGAGACTTTGTCATTGATGTCAAATGGGGAGAAGAGTAATGTGATTTTTTTTTTGGGGGAGAAGAACCTTGTGGGGAGAAGAGTTATGTGGAAAAGTTGAGGAGAGAAGAATCAAAACCTAAGGGGGAGTAAGTTTTAAGAGATAGTTGCATTGATGGTGTTTTTCACATCATGTGTTGCCATAAATTCCAAAGGGGGAGATTGTTGGATGTTGTGGTTGTCATTGATGTCAACACTATTAGCATTAATACATTAGAAGTTGTATATGTCAAGGATATTGAGAAAATTGTAATAAAATGAGTTGTAGGTTGTCAGTGGTGAATTGAAGTTCAATCTATTGGTGAGTTCAGTATGTTGATGATCAGAGGTTGTGGAATAAAGGGTTTCTTTTTGAGTATATCTAGTTTATCCACATTGAGTTTCAGAGATCTGTGTGAAGATTTGATCAAGTTATGAAGATTTGTATTCTGATAGTTTTTCTATTCCTTCACTTTGTGTTCCTGAATGAAGATAATGCAATTCCAGTTAGTTCAGTTGGCACAAATGCTTCCTTGGTGATTCATGATGTTTGTGGATGTTTCTAGATCGTGCTCTATCTATGTTGCACATATGCATTGATTGTTGTTCTCGTGATCCATGATTTTCTCTTGCGTGTTCATGCTTTTCATGTTCATGGCCGACAAGGTGTTTGTAGCATGTTGTGGATCCTCAAGGAATAATTTTTGAAGGTGGTTCATGTTCAAGGATTTTATTTTGGGTCTTCACTATGTTGTGGCTGACCTTGGTTGATTCACATTAATAATTGTTATTGGTTTGGGCCAACAGTTTATATTCATTTTATTATTTTGTTGAAGCTGACATGTAGCGGTGAAATTTCTTGTTGCGGATATAAATAAGTGATTGCTTACATCATGTGAAGTATGTTTAATGTTTGTGTGCATGAATAATGTTCTAAATCATTTGAAGGCAAAGCAGAGTGTGAAGAAGAGTGAAGAAGTGTCAAGAATTGTTCATGTGCTTAACCAGAACTATAATCAGGCATTAGTAGATGCTATTTTCTTAATTCAAATCCCTGTAGATGTAATCTTAATCTTTTTGTAAGATAGCGCATCTTCCTTTGGGTAGTAAGCCTTGTTGTAATTGAGTAGTGAGCTCTAGGAAGTGTTCTTGAATGCATGTGCATTCCCCATTTCATTCTTTATACTTCTAACAGGGTATAATCTTGTGGACTAACCTCTACCGTGGTTTTTCCCCTAACAGGGTTTCCATGTAAAAAATCTTGGTGTTATGTGTGTTTCTGATGTGTTGATGATTTATGCTTTCATGGTTATTAATTAGATTTAAGAATAAGGGTTAATAAGTTTAATAAGTTTGAAATTATGTGACAAACTAATTCACCCCCCCTTCTTAGTTGTATGCCCTTGTGTTGCCAACAAGAGATACAATTGTAAAGATATTGTGAGATTCCATTGCTCTCTAAGAAGAATCCCTCAAGGTCATTGATCCATAATGGTGGTTTCACATCACCCAACTATGTGGTACCCATAGGTCTACCCTACCATACAAGGAGATAATCACTTAGGCATAAGTACACACACTCACTCAAAACCAAGGGGAGTATGGATCACACACATACCAAACATTATGAATGGCCATTATAACATATATACACCAAAAAATATGATTAAAACCATAGTATACACATGCTAAATAGGTATGATAAGCCTTCATAAGATAACACACTAGATAGGTATGACAAATCATAATAAGATAAACATGCTCAAATAAAAAATGTCACCAAAAAATAGGCATAAGATATAAGATACCCCTATTTTAAGTCAGCCCTATTTATATCTTATAAGTCACCAAAAAGGGGTTTGAATTAGCCAAGCCCCTATACAACACAACCATTCCCCCTCTTTCTTGTGTGCAGGTTACAAATCTAAAGAAAATTTGGGAGAGGATTGAAGACATAATTTCTCAATCAAGAATGCAAGCCTTACATGTCAACAAATTAGGGAACATGGAATTTATTAGCGATAGAAAAATTTCCAACACTAAGTCCAAAAAAGGAGAACCTATAGATAGTGGTCATCTGAGATATGAATTTTGATTCTAGAGGTGTACATCTCTAGGTCTAGGGTGCCAACACCCCTATCTAGCCCAATAAAGCTCAAATTTATATGTCAGGTTCCTTTGTGTCTACACTTTGTTGTTCTATAATTATTTTTCTAGTTTTCTATTCTATGTTTTCCTAAAATCATAATAGTTTGTTGTAGTTGCATAATTGGCCTAGATCTATATTTGCATCATAATTTTTTTTCAATTAGTAATCAATAAATCAACCCCAAAAAATAAAGAACCAAAACCCAAATCCACTATTGTAGATCTTCCATTGAGGTTAGTAGCCAAGTGGGTGTTTGTGATCATCTTTGGTTCCTTCCATTGTGATGTAGGAGTAGGTGTAATTTAGACCCTAGATCCCTTTTTGCCACATCACATTTTGTTAACCCAATGCTTGATACACTCTAAATTCCTTCTAAAATATTAATTAGGTCATTTTAAGGTTTGTATACAATCTAAGAGTGCTTGAATTTTTCATTTATGCATGCATATGTTGGTAAAAAGAATTAAAAAATCAAATATTTGTATAGTGTTTGTCATTGCAAAAGATAAAGAAGTTTCAATTTTTAGAATTTTAAAAATAGTTAGTTTAATTATTGCATGTTACAATCTAAAAATTACCTTTTGAACATACTACATTAATTCAAAAATATAAAATTGTATGCATAATTATGTATTAAACATAATTTTTTTTTTTTGATTTTCTGCATTTCCAAAAATCTGTTTGTTGCCAGATCTGATCCTTTGTAAATTTAGGTCGTTAGACACTAAAATTTATTTCCATATTTTAAAACATTGAAATTAAATTCCTCTATTCTAGGATGCTAGTGCCCTTGTCTAGACATTTTTGGGTAATATTTTAGTGACAATAATCTCTTTGAGTGACTTGTCCAAATCTATTCCCAATTTTTGTGTATTGCTCTCTGACCGTTCAATATATATATAATTGTGTTATTTTTGGTAGAGAACTTTCAAAATATTTGAATGATTTAGAAAAATGATGTCTTCATTAGAATACTTGGTTGATTTTTCATTTTTTTCTTTTGGTAATTCCTCTCTCATAGAAGACGAAGCTCATATCTCCTTCTCCCCCAATGCATGACCTCTTAGTGAGGATACAAAGGGAGCTAATGCAAAACGATTTACAAGTAAGAGATACATGAAGAAGTCAAAACAAAGAAGACCACATCATCCTACATAAAGAAAAGTTATGACGTACTCATGTTCTTATGATTATTGCTATTCATGTAATTAGTTTGGTCATAGGGCTTGTGAATGTAGAGTTGCACCTAGAAGAAGCATAAAATCTATGGATATAAATTCATTTGCTCATGTAATGAATATGAATGTAATGTGCTACAATTGTAATAATTTTGGTCACATAGCCAAATATTGTAGAATAAATTATATTAGACCAAAAGCACAAAGTAAGAAGAGGAATATGTCCCTCAAAGTGAACAATGGTTCACATATTCTTGAGAAGAAGGATGATAAGACAAAGAAGAAGCACAAAAAGGTGTGGAGAGTGAAAGATCAATAAGCAACATTCAATTTGGCTACTCCTGCCTTACATCACTAAATATTAGTGATAGGGAATGAATCCAAGGGCAGCTTAATTGGTATTATATTCATCCCTGAAAATGAAAAGATAGATCAAGCCAGAAAAAAACAAGTTTTACAAATTTCTAATGACTTGATGGTTGCAGATTTATGGTTACAATCTTTCTCTTTGAAATGCTTGTCAAAGAGGAAGAATATCTATAGCTGGGAGAGAAAGAAGATGTGTAGTTGATTTGTTGAGAGAAATGCTCCTTGTCTGCAAGGAGAGGAGATATGTCTACCGGGGAGTTGTTTTGTAAATACACTCATAATTTATTTTGTTATAATTGGTGTTGAGTGTTTCCAACTAGTGTCAGACCATTGTGAATTGGGGTATGTGCAGGATCATCATGGAAAAATTCAGAAAAATCAAAGTTAGGAAACTTGACATAAAAATTTGAATAAGTTATCTATATTATTTCAAAAATATGTAAGAATAGAATTTGTAGCAACATAAATGTAGTTTCTAAACTACTAGGTTTCTTTAAAAAATAAAATCTATTTGGTGAAAATTTGAAATTTCAATGCAGTAGTACTTAAATTTCAAGGAAAAAAAAGTAGGTGTCTATTTGACCACCCTAACCACAATAAAATGATAATATTTTTTTATAAGATTTTAGATATAAGTAGAGGACTCATGTCCCGATGTGATGCATATTTTTTTGTAATTTTTTTCCAAGTAAATAATTCATTATGATTTTTTTATTAGAACTTTTAAAAATATAAAAGTTCGTATGTATGACCACCTTAACTTAGTCAAAACTTCATGAAATTCAATTTTTTTTTAATCCTATAGTATACAAAGCATAGAATGTGACACATATTTTGGATTAAAAAAATGTGATATTGTTTGAAAACTATAGATGTTTTTCAATCAGCCTATCAATCGAGACTTTAGTCGTAATTCAAATAGAAAATGAATAATAATTATTTATTAAATTCAAAATAAAACATAATTTATAGTGGTGGAAAGTTGAGAATCTCTTTTAAAAACCCTTTTCATTTCATCAATTTTGGGTAAAAAAAGAGTCGTCAGCCACATACCCTACACATACCCATCATATCGCCATTTTTTGGCCCATCATGATCTTGCACATACCCACTGGTACAAAGCAGTTTAGTTGATATAGGGCCCAAAGTGAAGCAAGTGCTTAAGTATACAAGTAAAGAGTGGAGCATGATCTAAGGGGGAGCTGCTATTGGTATCAAATTAGTGTTATACTTGATACAATGCAGTCTAGAATATCAATTGGTACAAAGAATAAAGTGTGAACATCTACAATTGGTATTAGACCTGATTAGTTTAGAGCATGTAATGACACTTTAGCTAGCATCAGATAGTGTTAATTGGTACAAAGCGATTGGAGAATTTGGTTTTTCCATTACAATCAAAGTGTTAGCACTCAAAAATACTGGTTGAAAACCACAAGAGGTTGCCAATCTCTTGATACATTTTAGGGTAACAAACAAGGCCAAATAACTTGAGCCTTCTTCTCTTTAGGTGTTACTGAACCTAGGTGGGTCTACTTATACAAACTGAGCATACTTAAATGATATGATTATGTTTTAGTAATCTATCCACAATGACAATCTTATAGTGAACAGATGTAATCCTATCATAAATTATATGAGAAATATGTTTAGTTAATAGATGTATAAAATGAACTGGATTATCTAAAAGATGAACTAGGTGAGACTAGTTCCTTGTTGGGTATATGGAGTCTAATGAAGATCTAAAAATGTGAATTTTATTGATAGCAATAGTTCAAACTGTTTGGCACATAGATATAGTTTATAACTTGTATAAACATGCAAATAAATGATTGACAAACTCTACTTGAGATGGAATGACAATCCTAGTTATGTGATTCTTCTTATTAATCCAATTAATATTCCCTAGTTGTTGTGATTGATTAAAAGGATTTAATCTCTGCTTGAGAGAACTAAACAACCAGACCACACATATACAACAAATGTGTAATGATAAACTGAATATACACTTTTTATATCAATTTAAACAACAACAAAGTATCAAAATGGAGACAATCAAATAACTGTATAAATCCAACAAACAACTGATACCGAGATTTCAAACCATGAATTTAGATATTTTCATCAACTCCATCAAAATTCATACATGCATCTAAGTCCTTATATATGTAAGCATCCTTGCTAAAACTATCTATTGCATATTTCCTATCTGCCTCTATCCTTTTGATATCAAAAAATGGATACTTATACATCAAATGTTTGAAAGGACATGTCCTTTCAGAAATGTCTTTTATTTAACAACAATAAATTGAAACAAGTGATTAATCTCTTTTAAGCCATAAGTGAATATTTGATAAGTGATCCAAGTAGTCTCGATGCTCATGCGTATCTTCATCTCCTAATGCGTTCTGAATTATGATCTCCATCTTCACCATCTTCGCATTTTGTTCACATGCTTCATCTAATGTTGTATCTTTCTCAGTAGCTTTCTTCAAAATCTCCTGCAATATGGATTCACTTTCATCATTCCACTTGGTCATTTCCTTCAATCTTCCTCGATCATCAAAGAATGCAGTCAATCCCTATTTAGTGGCATTGATTAATCCTTGTGCATTCCCATGTAATTCTTCAAGAATTTCTCTGTGCTTTCTTATAAGATGATTTGCAGTATCAATTGCCATATTATCAGGAGCATCCCTTTGGTTTATTTCTTGGAGCTTCTCTTGGATCCTACCATATATCCTCTTATGTTCTTGTATTGTAGTAAAATTGTGTGAATGTGTTCCCTAGAGCTTACTCAACCAAGTCATTAGGCTAGCTTGTCTCTTTTTAATTACTGCTACAAGTGCATCATATTTCCCTTGAGAATATGCACTTGATCCTTCCCACTGATCCTTTATCTATGAACTTTCACCATGAGTTAACAACTTAGTTGATCCCATTGTGACTCCCAACATATCTTTCAGGTGGTCATTTTCTCTCAACATTCTCTCATTGTTCATCTTGTACATTTCCTTTTCTAATTCTTCATATACAATCTTTTCATTACATACCCCTTCCAGTTTAAAAACCTCAACTATTGCATCTTCTGATATGTGTACAAATGGTTTCCCAGATGGGTCACAGATGGCTTTAAGCTTTGAATTATAATGGGTAGCTAACAATTTCACCAACTCTATATTGATGAACACATTAGGGAAAACTAACTTCCCCAGGTTAGGATTCCATAGATTACATACTGGTTCAAAATGATTCCTTCGATGATAATGAAAACTGAACACCTCATAACCTCTTATTGGGGTCCAAATATCACCTATGTGCTTACATTTATCATCCAATTTATCTACTTCTGCCCTAAGCTGTGCACAACGTCTAGCTTTGGGTCCAGAGCTAGGTAAATGATCAATAAGATCTTGATTCAATTTTCTCTCAGTGCCCTCTGGCTCAAATTTAGGCTCAATTGTCTATTTTTTTCCTTTAGGGTGACTACTTTCCCCATGTTTCCTACCGTTTAATTTTCCTAAGCTGATAGCTTCCATTGCAGAATTAGAGTACAAAGAACTTACTGTATTTTTCTTGAAATCTTTGAAGTGAAGAAATACCCCGGCCCTTCGTTTTTCCCCTCTGCTTCCTCCTCTACCAATTCCACAACAATGTCTTCAATCAATTCCCTTCAACTCATGAAATTACTTAGGCTTCGTGGCACCATTAATATCTTAGCTTAACCACGAGTGTAGTAAATTTTTGAATTTCTCATTGTCACATCATGTGATTATATTAGCAAGACATTTCATACCCTAGGCAATCCTTTTATTTCTAGCTTAGCCAACATTCACTAAACCTCTTGTTGATTGAAAAGACATCACATCCTTTTCAGCAATACAAAATTCATCCATTTAGTTTATATAAATATCGCCTAGAGTCACCTTAATAATTATTTTGATCCATTTGTATCTTCATCGACAAGAGATCATGTATCGTTAGGATATTTTGCAATTTCCTTGACGTTATGAGTCTCCCCGATGATTATTCCTTTGATCTCAAGTATGTCGCCAAGACTCCTATCGATGTAATCTTATCGGTGTGACATAGCAGGTCGGGTAGACATTCAGAACTTACTTCGATGGTATATGTCTTGCCGATATACTTCCCTTGTACTTCATCAATGAGACAAGATGAGTATCTCACCGATGAAACTTCATCGATGAGACCATAGGGGTCATCCCACAATAATGGGTTACACTTTTGGGCCAAACTTGACATTGAAATCAACATTTTCAGAGAAAATTTCACTTTCTGACACTTATAGTAGGTAAACTATTAGGAATTTGAAAATGATGTAAACTAGTGATTTGTGAGATTTTGTCTATAGATTTTAAATGTATTTTTTTTAAAAAAAATTGAAATTAAATTGTAATTTTTTTGCGTCTCCTTTGATAACTATTTTTTAATAGTAAACAACATTTTTAAAAAGTGGTGTGTACTTCGGCTCACATAAATTTTTTTCTACAAAGGATAAAATTCTAATTCTTTTGAATTTAGGTTGGTAACACAAGTATCTAGTTCTTTCATTTTGTTTCATAGAATTTTGTTGAATATTTTTCTTTTAATTAAGTTTTGAAGTCAAAACATTTATAATTTAGACATAGGTGCCCTTCGGCTCGCATAACTTTTTTCGTATGTATTGAAATTCAATTTTTCCTTTTTTGTTAGAACGAGGACATCAATACCTAGTGGATATATATTTTTCAAATTTTTTTCCCTCAAATTTACTATTTTTCCACAATGATTTTTCATTGAACTTGACGTTCAGTGAAAAACCTATGTACAGTAAAACTAAAAACTAAAATATAAAATAAAAACAAAATATATTAAATTTATAGTTGTTGGAAAGCACGTTTTGATCACTACAATCATCCAACTTGGTTTATCAATTTGACTCCATTTGCACCTCCTTCCCAAGCTTCGATAGTCAAAAAAATCATAAATTTTGAAATGGTGGAGGGGAAGGTGAAAAAAGGGGGTTCATTAGAACCCCTTCTAATGAAGGGGGTTCATTCGAATCCCCTTCATTAGAAGGGGGGTTCATTCAAACTCCCCTTATATGGTGCAAAAGGGGATTCATTAGAAGGGAGGGGGGTTCATTAGAAGGGGGGAGGGTTCATTAGAAGGGGGGGTTCATTAGAAGGGGGGTGGTTCATTCGAACCCCCTTCATTAGAAGGGGTAAACCATTTTAAATTTTTTTATGAGCATTTCTAATTTTTCTTCATTCGAAAAATTGTAACCCACTATTGTGGGTTTACCCATAGGCTAGTCCTCTCGATATATCTTCTCAGGAAATTTTGATCACTGCAACAGTCTTGATCTTTCACCGATATGTCAAAAACATTTGTATTAGAATGTAACACCTCATGGATCAGAAAGAAATATACCAACTCTTGCCGATGTGAATTGTTTCTTGAATATTTTTGCTTAGAGGGACATTTAGAGATTATATGGACAAGACAAAGAAATTATATTTTACGGGGAAAATTATGACTATTTTTGGGAAACTTATGAGCATAAATTACTTATAAAATTTTCAAAATTTTATAGTTTCAACACAAAAGAGGAAAGAAAAAATTAGTATCAGTTGGTATCAGTCAAAGGGGGAGAAAAAGTCCCTTTTTGTCATTGCTAAGGAGAAGTAGAGGCTGCAACAACATGGTGACCTGAGATAAGATGTTCAAGAGTGTGACCCTTTGCCATTGATGTCAAAGGGGGAGAAAAGTAGGAAAATGCTCATAAGGGTGAGAAAAGGAGAATTGAGCTATTATGTTATCCACAATTGGTATCAGACCATTGGAAGTTTGAGTATTTAGTTTTTCCATGAATGAAAAAGGGGGAGATTGTTGGCATATTGTTTCCATTGATGTCAAAAGAGGATTAGAGGTGAGATGGAACTAATCTTGTAAGAGAGGATGTTGGCATTAATGTAAAAGTGTCATTGATGTCAAAGAAGAGATCAGAAGTGAGATGGAATTGATCCTACAGGGAATATGGCTGACATGATGATAAAAGGTGTCATTGATGCAAAAAGGAAATTTAGTGGTGTGCTTGGATGCCATGAAGACTAGAGGATCAATGTATCGGAGAGTTGGGGTTGAATGGTGAAGACATGAGCATGTATCTGCAAATGTTGCAAAGTTGCTCAAATGTTGTATAATTGTCATGTAATATTTACATGATGTTGCAGAAGGATCTTCTAGGTGTGTGAAGAATAATCTATGACCAGATTTGATGTGGGTTTTCTGAGTACATTCCAAAAATATAATTTGTAGATCTAGATGATGTGTTGAATGCTCATAATGGAATTATTTATGCTCTCAGACAAGGTTTAGGGTTTATTAGTTAAACCCTAGGGTTGCAGTCATGGCATTGCAAACAAGATTTCTATTTTGATGTTGAATGCATATTGTCGGTTGTAGGTAGCTTATGTTGTGACTTAAGCCTTTGGAGTCATTTGGAGGACTTGTCCCCTTTCCTTATGTTTACAGGCCTGAAAAATATTTATTGGCCTTAATATTTCCTAAGTTGAGTGAAAAGTATTTGGCCCTTCATCAGAGAGAAAGGTAAATATTCGCAGGACTAAAGTGTTAGTCCCTTCGGCATAGTGATGAAGCTTGATCAACAGTGGAGTTCAAGCCATGGAGATCGGATGGTGCCCACTAGCCCGCTGTGCTTTTGGTGGATCCCAAATAAGTGCCTTGGAACAATGGGGAAAGGTAGAGATTAAATGATGTTGGTCGAATGATGCACAACGTATGAATGGTGGGACCTACGAAGGTGGTATATAGTGCTAGTGGAAGATGACACAAGAGATTGATAGGTTACATTAGCTCACTAGCTCACTAATGCTTTGTGGGCCCATGATTTTAGCTAGCAGTTAGCAGGGAATGGTGAAGATTATATGACATTGATCAGATGATGTTCGAGGCTGCTATCTTCATCGAAGAGACTTCAACATATCAGAGTGACTGGATTTAGATTCCCTTCGACACGACGATAAAAGATTAATGGTGTTGATTCAACTATGATGATCAGACGATGCATGGTGTACTTTGGTGGGACTCGATAGGAAGACAAAGTCAATGGATGGTGACATGTGATGATAGATGGTGGAGGATAATTGAGCAATAGACCAATGCACATCAATGTTGTGAATTGCATGGTGATGATGTGGAAAAAAAATGGTGACAACCCTCTAGCCCATTGAGAATTAGTGGGCCTGGTGTCAGAGCTCGCGAGACAATGGGCTTTGGATGCATTTCTTGGTGGATCCCACATATGGAAAGTAGTGTATGAAGGAGATTGATGGTGGAGATTAAAAGAAAAAGATCTAACAGTGATCTCCACTCAGTAAAGATCAATGGTGTACATTTAAAGAAGATGATCTAACGATCATGTTTTAAAGATGCCAAGATGAACGGAGAGCTAGAGGATCATGAAATGAAGATAAGAGATTGGTAGCCCAAATTCAAAGATGAAGATACACAATGGCTAAGTTCGTGTAAACGAGGGTTTCGACTGGTAACATACAGAGGAAAGAATTAATTGGTCCAACTACACCTACAACCAATGTCGGTGAAGATTGATTGGAAAAGTGACAACACAACTTGCAAAGGAGATCGAGATCATGATCAAATCGAATGAACAGAAGAATATATTAAATGCGCATACAACCTTAGGGTTTTAGACTGAGGCACATTTAGAAAATGCACTGTATCCAAATTTAATGGTTGTAAGGCTCAATGCAGGGGTATGACATTGAGTAAGATATCTGGTAAACCCTAATAGGTGTTTCCATGATGTTCTTGATGGTGGTGCAAGGCTCGAGATGAATAGGTAGATTTCTAGAGAAGATAGCAAGTGTGCAAACCCTAACAAGGGGTTCTAGATGATTAGTACAATTGGTGTACATCTCAAGTTAGGAATTGTAGATTGGTGGAGTCAAGCAAAAATAAGACAATTAGGTAATTTTCTAAGTGTTGTGTCTGCATGATTTGAGTGTGAAGAGAGTGAGTAGTGTAGTAGAAAGAATATGCACAATATGTGAATGAATGAAACCTAAACAAAAATAAAAATATGATTAAGGGTTAATATTCAAGGTGCAAAGGTGTAGTGCAACAGATAGTGAATGCACAAATTTGAATGAGTAGAACCAAAACAAAAGTAGAACATCAATATAGTTAATATCCATGGTACAAAGGTGTAGTGCAGTAGATAGAGTATGCACAATCTGAGACATAGTGAAACCCAAAAAAAAAGTAGAACATCACTAAGGGTTTACATTCAATGTGTAGCAAGATAGAACAAAGAATATTCTAAGTACAAAGGAGAAAGAGAGTGTAGAGCAAAGGGATGTGTTGTTGAGATTGCAGCATCAACAACATAGAGAATGTTTTCTTAGTTGTAGAACAAAGATTGAGCAGCTACAAATCAAACTTGTAATAGAGAATTGGATTCAATTGAAGCAATTGTAATGTTGTCAATGTAAATCTGATTGGTTGGTGCCATTAGATAACTAATTTGGTGCTCAATGTAGGGGATTGGTGTCTCCTTGGAGTTTGTGCTCCTAAATAAGGGAGTTGGTGCTCCTAAATTAGGGGATTGGTGTCTCCTTAGGGTTGGTTCCCTTAAACATTGTAACAAAATATTTTTTGTGATGTTGGATTTGAGCAACAAACTCAAGCGGCCTTTATCACCATGGTTTTTCCCATCTTGGGTTTTCCATGTATATCATGTGTTATGTGATGTGTTGTGTGCTTGGTTATATTTTTGTATCACATGTTTTAATATACACACTAAGTGTTTAAGAAGTTAGTCTACACAAAAGGGTTTAAGGGTTAAAATATTAAGATCTATTGGTTCACCCCCCTCTCAATAGATTGTTGTGTTCCAACAAGCTTTTGATACTTATTTCTAGTTTTTTTACCATCTCAACATTTAGATTATGCGATAAATTTCCTAATTCTATTTCTATACCTTTTGTTGTATCCAATATTTCTTTATTTCGATAACCTAGCTCAATTAATGTAAATGTCAATTTTTGCACATCTTAAATCCTTGTTTACATGTGTCTAGGGGCTTAGGACCCCAAGATGGTGAAAATTTTCAAACTTAAATGACAACTCACTAGATTCCATCCATCATGCAAGTTGAGCATCTATGATCCACTAAATGACACACTCAGCCAACCCAAGTCATTGGCTAAAACATGTAAGATTCAAACATCTATCTTGATCTTGCTCAATCACATCCCAAGGTTAATTTGATAAAAAAAAATGTATGAGGAAAATTTTAAATGAATGTATTAAAAGGGTTCTATGGTTGGTATATTCTCAAAAAATAAGCCAACTTAACAAAGAGGTGACTAAGTTAAGTAAAGAAGAAATGTACTACTTAATAAGATTAATCTTGAGAAATCATGGTAAAGGATGTAATCCCTAGTTTTGAATCCATAATAGCTTAGAATAAAAAACAAGTAAATAATATTCTATAAAAAAATGAGGGATGCAATATTCTAATATTGCTTCCTTATAATTGCAAAAAATATCCTAAATGAAGGTTTAGAAAGGAAACTAAAGATCCCAACCAAATTCTATTTCATCTTTTTGGGCTTATAAGGGGAAAATAATGGCAACCAAGTCTAAGTTTGATTTCATTCCAAGGTACAAACTTAGTTATCAAGACAACAATAATCATTAGGTGAAGAGAGCACCCTAATTTAGAAATAAGTACACGAGATATGTATTCTACAATACCTAAAAGAGGTAAAATTAATTTAGTCCAAAAAAATCCTTATTACATGACCAAAATAAACAAGTGATGTATAGCATTTTATTATTGTTAGTAAGATGTGTAATATGTTAGTTGATTTAACGTGTTATTATTATTTTTATAAATGAAATTGATTAAAAGGTCACACCCAAATAAAAGCTAAAGCATACATAAATATAATTCTTAGCAAAGGAGACAAAAGCTAGGTTTGTGGTTGAACAAAATAAGGGACATATCCAAAAAGTACCTAACAGAGCCATCCCCTAAACATGGTATTAAAAACTATCTCCTAGCCTATAACAAAACTATGTAGGGCTAATTCATGCTACATGTTAACTGTTCATCTCTTTCTTTGTCTCCATTTCTACCTTTAGCTCACTAGGGTTAAGGACCAGTTGACATCTATGTTGGGGTGCCACATGTAATTCACCTCATTTGTATAGATACAATCCATATTGTGCACAAGTGAATAGGCTATTATCTTATTCTACCATTATATCAATTACCTCCACATTAATCCCATCTTCTTCATCATCAATGATTTCATATTACTTCAGTCCTCCCTCCTAGCAGATCTAGGGATATCTCGTTCCAAATATCAGCCAGCTCTAGATAAACATCATTATTTTCCATTTCTGTAAATTGGCGTAAGGAATTTTTTAAGTTTCCAATTTGGAGTATCCCCTCATCAAATGGCATTAACCATGATTAGGGAGTCCCCCTCAATGTGAATCCTTTAGAATTTCCCTTTTCTTATACAATTTAATTCCCACTTAGCCCACTTGGAATTTGCGTTCATTATTGGTTTCTTTAGGAATTTTTCGTGCAACCATTACAATTATTTTATCTCCATGGTCTCTTATTACACAACTCATATCCAATTTCCCAAGATTCCCATGGGAAGCCCCGTCGAGTTGACTTTAATCCATCCTCGATTGTGGGTATCCATCTAGTATTATCCCCACTATTTGTGGTTGAATCAACCAACAAAAGCCCATGAACATGGGGAGGTTTAAAGTATTGTTATTAGAAAAAATAATTTGCCAATAATACTAGTAAAATGACATTTTATTAAATCATTTGATATTAAAAATGAAAATGTTTGTTTTCTTTTAAAATTTTGCTTCTAAACGATGTTTAAAAGTTAAAATAAAAGGATCTAATTCAACAAAAGTTAAAATTGTGTTGCAAATGTTAATAAAACATAATGTCATTTATCAAATAGGACAATAAATAGAATTAAAAAATGACATAAAAATAAATTTGCAATATTAACATTTTTATAGTGAAAATGAAAAAAGATAAAAGGTTGCATAGCTTACATCACACTATTAATGTTCACAACTATTATCTAATAAAATGATAGATAAATTAATTTTGACATTTTAAAATAAAATTGAAAAAAAATATACATTAGAATATTTAGTCAAATTATTTTAATTCTAATATCTCATTAATTCATTTGTTACCAATTAATAAAACCTACACATATTCTTATATTCTCCCTCTTTGTTGTGCTCTCATTGCCTTCGAGTTGGTCACTTTTCCCCAATCTTGTTAGGTCTTCAATCCATTGAAGACTTGTTCTTTGGGAAGGCTTCAAGTTCCTCTGTTGTTAATCCCACTAAAAAGATTGACTTCGTGAATCCCTTGGCTAGGGAGTTGGATGTGGAAGATCTTGTCAATGTCCTAAGAGGAAGCCCCCTCAAGGATAAAATTTTTCCTATTCTTGTGGATGAGATTGACTCTTCTAAGAATCTTGGATTGAACCATTTAGATCAAGCTCTCCTTATGAGCTCTTTGGTTAGACACAACTTCAAACCTCCTTGATCGATGATGCTCTTTCTTTTGGTGCGGCCTCTCTCGTCTTCTGGCTTGTTTTGTTCTTGGTTATTTACTGGCCAGGTGTTGGTTGATAGTTTTCTGTTGTTCTACAGTGCCTCCATTGTTTCTATACTTTATTTGAGGGTTTCAGGTGCCCTTCAAAACCTGTTTTTGCTGCTCTATTTATCTGGTAAAGTTTGATTCTTTAATGTTTGGTTGTGTTCCATTTCTTCACTTTGTACAAAATTCTAAGCCCTTTCAAAATCTTACTTACCTTATCAAAAACAAACAAAAATAATTTTATTTGATCAAATAATTTAAAATATATATATATATATATATATATATCCAATAATTTCACTTTACCAATCAAGCATGTTAACATTATTTTACATATTGATTTCATTGCATTGTTAGTCCTACAATAAGTCAATACTTTCACTTTCCAAGTCTATCGTTTCCATTAAGAAGATTGAATTTCGAGTGGTTTCCAATAAGGAAAGAAGTCTTGCGTTTCCTTCGAATAGACAGAGATGACCATGTCAAACTGTCGTGCCGAGGAAGGTGGAACTGGAAATTCAGAAATGATTTTGATGGAATTTAAATTTGTCGTTTCCAACACTTCATGACCGACAGAGAGTGAGTGAGTCGATGCTCATTACGTTTCTGAAACGGGAATAAATTTTTACTTTTCTTTGGAATAGACAGAGTTGATTAAAAATGAGTGATGCAGATCACGTCAAAGTGTCATGCTGAGGGAGGTGGAAATTTAGAATTGGAAATACTTTGTAAGTTCACAACTTGAAATTCTTTATGTGTGAAGTGGATCTTTTATCGTTAGACTTTTTTCAAGAGAAGGAAAAGTTTTTGATGAACGTCAAGGATTCTGATTGAAATAAAGAAATTGTTGTATTATGGATTTTGATTGAAGTAGAATACATTAAAGTGTAATGTTGAAGATGAGAGAAATTAAGAATTGAAAATATTTGTGAGCTCACAACTCCAAATTCTTTGTTTCTGAAATGGATATTCCATATAATATTCACTGGTAGACCTTTTCAAGAGAAAGAAAAGTCTTTAATTGACATCATGAATTTTGATTGAAAGAAAGAAATTGTTGCATTATAGATTTTGATTAAAGTGGAACATATCAAAGTATTGTGCTGAGGACGGTGGAAATTTAGAATTGAAATATTTGTGAGCCCACAACTACAAATTCTTTTCTTGTGAAGTGAATCTTTCATATAATATTCATTGATAGACCTTTCCAAGAGAGAAAAGTCTTTGATGAACATCATGAATTTTTATTGAAAAAAAGAAATTGTTGCATTAGGGATTTTGATTTAAGTCATGTTATTATAAAAGAGTTCAAGAGACATAATTTTATCATAATGGTATGATTATGTTCTATACAAAAATTGATCATTGATATTTATTTGATGTGTATTTATGGTAAAGAAAAAATATAGCTCTAGGAAGCATCATTTGAGACAAGTTGTAATGCCCCAAGCTTTCACCTAACACATCAATAGATAAAAATTAGATGAACAATTTTTTTTCATACAAATGTGACACCAAGCATGTCATGTTGTACCTCTATGTGTACAAGGACATAACACAATGACACACCTAACATGCTTAAGAACAATTCACTAAGGATAGTGACACAAGTGAAAGACTAACCACGCAATAGCCTCAACAATGTGACTACATAAATCAATAAGAATTAGAGGAAGATTGGGGTTCCTATGCCAAATAACAAAGTCCAATACCTTGTTCTATGGCCCGTTCCTTAGGTTTACCAAAAGGAGAGAATACATAGGACCATCTCCCTCAGTTTAGGAAATACATAGAACTCATAGGTGTTGGAAACAAAGTGCATAACTTAGACTTTGGAGTCTGAGATCACATCTACACAAGTTTGGGGTTCAAAAACAAATTAAATCATCCTAAGAGTTCAATGTCTAAGTCGCATTGTCTCAAACATGAAATTCTAAACTACAAGATGTAATCTACAAGTTTCGGGTGAAACTTCAAGCCCTTTTTGAGCATACCTCTCAAGATTTAAAATCTAAATTCTAAATTGATAAATAAGCAAATCAAGAAAAATAAATCTAAGCTTTCCAAATAGATGCCTCATAATTTAGAGTATATTCAAACTCTTGCCACATAATTTTTTTTTGGATTGCATTGAATGCTAAGAACCAAGCACCTAGGACAAAGGATTTGGACTTCAAAATATGATCCATGTTTTACAAGACTAGAAGTTAGACTTCATATTAAATGTTGAAGGGCCTTGAGCCTTATAATTTAGACTTTGGACACACAACTTCAAATTCTATGGAATGCCTCAACAAATTACAAATATAAAAAGACAAAAATAAACCTAACAAACAACCAACTTGGTCCTCAAAGATGGATGATCAACCAAAAATGTCATTTTAGACTTCAGAGTCTAAAATACAGTTGATATCACAAACCATTTCCCAACACAAGTTCAAGCTCATTTAGGAAGGTACTTTGAACTTCTAAGATTGATCCTCAATGTGCATTTTAGATTTAAGGGTTTGAAGTGCAACTAAGAACACCAAGAGTCCAAGGTAAGCTTGGTCAACTACATGCATGTAGCTCAAACTTTGGGGTCTAAGCCACAACTTGCATTTTATACTAATTTAGAAAAAAAAACAAGGCATGGATAGCAAGCCCCCAACTATTGTTTAATGGGGCATAACTCCATCATTTTATGTGTTATTAAAAATGGTCTAGACCAAGTGTTTGGTCACACATAGCCCCAAAATGGCCAAGCACATAGTTCCCAAATGTCTCAAAAAGTGGTCCAAGCCCCTTTCAAATATAATTCACTTTCTCAAAAACAAGCCATGGAAAAAAAATATAACTTTGAATAAGAGAATAGCTAAAGAAGATGATAGAACACTAGTAAATGACAAACCGATATACCAACTTGAAAAAGGGTATAAATCCCAAATTATACAACTTGTTACCTGTCTTAAAATCATTTATCCACTTCCTAGAATAAATTCTTCTCATAAGGCCATGGTTTTCATCACGTGGGTAAAAATTGCATTAACAAAACAATGGAGGATTCTAAGCTAACTCAACAAGAGTGGGTTATATCTTATGCACTTCGATCTCAAATTAAACTTAGGAGGGTATTCCTATGGGTATACTTGAATAGGTATGAAAAATCACTTAAGATAAACAAAAATAATCTTAATGATAACTAAATCTAGCCTATTTGATTAACCATGAATATTGTCACTAGACTAAACAAATTAGCTATCAATAACCCCTATATAGTTGATAATATAGCTTGGAAACATGTGCAATGTGGGGTAAGCTTCATGATTCATAGATAATGGTTTTCTATGTTCCTTGCAAAAAATTATATCATGAAATTACTAAAAGGAATTGAACACATATGATTTTATGAATTTATTTTGATGTGGGTGACTGAATACATACAAGAGATCAATGCCTATTCTAGGACCAAAAAATCAAAGTGAATGAGAAGAAACAACAAAGGAAAGATGGAAAACTACAAGTGATATTTTGCTTAATGCATCAATATACATCAATTTTAGCTCCATCTACTTAGTTATCCATCGATATATTACTCAAACTCATATATAAACTCAAAAAGAGTCATAACAATTAATGTAGTGAAGATAAAGCTTTGTTGAGCTCCTCTAATGAAGGTTATATTCACAATAGAAAATGTGCTGAAGAAAATACATCAATATTAATATATTCCATGAGTTTGAACTCATACAAATAGAGATAGGAATCTAAAAATGATGTTTACAATATATATATATATATATATATATATATCTAAAATATTCCTTGCACTCTAATCACTTATATGAATTTTCTACTTTAATGGATACCCTTTTGAACATGCGCCTACAACTTTTTGTTCTTCATGTACTCTCACATGATAAAAAAAAATGATTACCAAAATGCCCCTAAAATAAGGCAACCAAGGAAACCCTAAAATGAGCTATTGTAGCTACAAAAAAATCTATGTGAAGGATCAAATCCATACAAAATGGATGGACTAGATCAATAAATGGCCTCGACAATTACTTTTGGTGGTTGGACAGGTGGCCTTGATCATGTAGATAGGTGGGAAGATGGAGTGGTGATAATAATTGAGGTTGTTGGAAACAAAATCCGCACACCCAAAATAAAATTCATTTAGCAAAAGGAGAATACACCATGATGCATAATTGAGCTTCAACAAATCTCATTTTTGGAAAATTGATAGGTTCACAAACTAATGAACCTACCAAAATGACAAACATCAACCATCAAAAACCACTTAGTTGGAAAACCATCAAGTTCACGAACCAAGAAAACATCGAGAAAAATATGCCTCTCCATGTCTTTATCTTCATTCCTTTTCAATCTCCCACATCTTAGAAAATTTTCAAAATTGATCCTCTTATCAATGAGTCAAAAGCTCAAAAAATTAATGAACCATCGAACATGCCCATGTTTTGGATCTTAGCACCGAATCAATAGTTTCACAAACTAGAGAACCCATTGAAACAATAAAACTGATCAGCATTGGACCCAACCAAAGATACATCTAGATGCATCTAGAAATCTTGCAACATCCAATAGCCAAAAAAATACTTGCAAAAATCCATATGTGGAAGTCTAGCCTTCAAGCAGAAATATTTTGATACTACCATAAACACCACAAGGTTCAAATAAAGTCAAATTATCGAAAAGCTCTATCTGTATGAAAATCATTACCATCAAGTACTTGTGAGAAATTTAGATGCAGGTGCATCTGCACCTATGAGAAAATATCTAATTCACATGATATTACCCACAAACCATTCACATAGCACCTTTGGGAGATAATAGCTTCATGCGGGTTGGTAAGCTCTATTGGGTCATTGTGATAAATCAACATCCAAGTGGAACTAGTGAAAAAACCAAGTGCATCTACACTTTATCAACATGTCTGGTTCAGATGGAAAGTCTCGCAAATAACGTCAACAAGGTATGATGTCAACATGATGTCATCAAAAGAGGAATGAGATGAATTGGTAAACCTCAAAAATGTTGACATTAGCATTGGGATGATGTCATCCAAGTATGGTTGTGGAAAAATGAAGTGTTTCGAGCTTTGTAGAAAAGGCCATCTAGCCTAAATTGCATAAAAGAAACTTGAAAATTTAAAAGTTTGAATGGAAAATGAAAGTCTACAAAGGATGCATGCCCCGAGAAGATGGGCTTTGTTTGCCCACAAGAAATAACTTCGCTGATTTGGAAGTTGATAGCGTCTATGGGAAATTGATCAACATGTGGATAATGCGAAAGAAAGGTCGACAAATGGAACAAGTGGGTTCACATGGAATTTCCCATAAATGCTGAGATGGGAAAGATTTTCCTATAAAATAGAAAATTCCAAATAGAAGAGAAGTTTAGATGGATGAAGGGTTTCTGCAAACCATTATTCAAAATTTGAGTGCTAAGACCTTTGCAAGAAAATCCATCAAAAATTTATCATGTAGGAGAACGAATTGGGAGTGCCCATTTGCATGTCAAAGCATTTGAACATGCCAAGTGCACATTGAAGGGTTCACTTAGAAACACCCAAAAACTGGATGGATCCATATTTCCCGCAAAGGGGGTGAGACAAAGTGAACTAGATAAAGAATTGGAGAACTGAAGGATGAAGTTCATATGGATGAAAATTTTCTATAAAAACAACACTTAATCATATTCACATTATTTACCTTTGTGGGAAAAACCATCAAAATAGGAGATCTACAGGAAAAATCATTGGAGCTGATGCAGGAGTATCTAGTGGTGTAAGGGCAATCTTGCATCACCCAAAAATAGTTAAATTTCAAGTTTCTCAGTTTTTAGATGTTTTTACATTTTTGGATACCCTTTTCGTCATAATGAAATTCTCAATTTATGGTTTTTATTTTCTATTCGTGGGTGGAAAGATATTGCAGTTTTTGTTTCCCAGATTTGCACCTGAAAATCTTCTGAGTCAGATTTGAGGCACTTAGAGTTCCTGGATCGGCCCCAAAAATTGCCGAAATCAGCCTAGCAAATTTTGAGTGCGTTATTGACTTCGTGACCTTTCCAACGGTTCAAACGGTTCACGAATCGGAGTCCCGGATCAAAAGTTATGGCCCCAGGAAGTTGGCGCACTTTCTAGAAGATACAATTGCAAATGCTCTTTTGAAATTTGAACTTCATGTTGTAAATTTTTGGCGCCAAACTGCCTAAACTCAAATTTGAATGTTGTTTTGGCTCCAAACTAAAGAGGAGCTCTATTTATGGGTGGGTTTCTAATTTTTGGGTAACTTTTTGGGGACAAGCTCGCATATTGCGAAAGGGTTATTCTGTAGCTTTCTGTAACTTGCATGTGTTGTAGAACTTGGGGATTTGAGATCCTCTACATGTAAGAAGCTCCATTTTCTGAATAAAATTATTCTCTTGTTTGTGGGTTATTTTCTAAGTCTCAGGCTACACCCTCATCAAGTGGTATCAAAGCGGGTTTTCTTGAGCATGTGAACAGATCATCGATCGTGAGGCAGTTCGCACCAGGATCGTGGTTGTGGGTCGAGGTCAAGAAAGATGCCTCCAAGAGTGATGCCTGGTAGGCGTGGTGGTGCCAGAGGTGGTCGAGGCGGCAGAAATGCTGGTGGAAGAGATGCACTGGCAGCCCTCCAAAGACAGATTGATGCGTTACAAGAGAAGTTGAGAAGAGGGTTAAACCTGAGGGAGGAAAGTGAGGATGAAGGAGAGGAAGAAGGTTCAAATGGAGAAGAGGAAAAAGAAGCAATTGATTAAGACTAAATGTGGCTAATAAGGGCCATTTGAAAGATCGGGAAAGGACCCAGAGCAGAAGTCCCCAGTTATTCCAGAAGTTTGAACCCGGAAGAGTTGATTGCCTGGTTGCAGAAAGACCACAAAGTTTTGGTCAATGAGCAGTGTTTAGTAAAGTTCAAGATCGGGAGCTACCATGATGAGGTACTCTGTGATATCATCCCCATGGATGCATGTCACATGCTGTTGGGGAGGCCGTGGCAGTTTGATAGGTGAGCTATACATGATGGCCATGCAAACACTTATTCCTTGACAAAGGATGGGGTTCGTCACAAGTTGAAACCCCTGAAGGAGACCAAAGAAAATGTATGCAGTAGTGCTAGAATTTGTTATGTAGATGGAAGAAATTTTTTATAAGGTATGAAGCATGAGCGTATGTGTTATGCATTGATTCCTAGAGTGAGTAAGGAGGATATTGAGAAGGTTCTAGAAGAAGTTTCTTGGATGTTGGATGAGTTTTAGGATATTATTTTTGATAATGTACTTGAGGGTTTACCACCAATAAGGAAGATCAGTCATCAGATTGACTTGATTCCTGGAGCTAGTTTGCCAAATAAGGCAGCT